>PVKS010028343.1:0-26522 GCA_004027875.1 Aplodontia rufa | reverse complement strand
GCCTTCATGAAAAAAAAAAAGACTGTATTTCAAACACAAGGCATCAAGCACATTTCTCTTCTGAGGTCTTTCAAGAGGCAGCGGCTCATTGCTCACACCCCCAATGAACACTTGCTCTTGGGCCAGCAGAAGCACCTTTCTCTGGGATTTCTCCTTGTCCAGGGAGTGTGTGAGCGTTCATAGAGCACACAGCCCCCGCCTTTCAGGATTATTTGAGAAGCCACATTCTTTTGTCCCTAGGTGTGTACTCTCTACCTGGGACACTTCTAAGTCTTTCTCCCTGTCATCTACACAATTCTTTGTTCTTAAATCCTCAGCTTCTCCAAGAAATCTTCCCTTGCACCTAAGGTCTGACTCGAAACTCTCTATAACCTCTGTTGTTACCGTACTTTCCTTGCATGCCTTTCCTTCAGGCTGCAATGCTGTCATCTGATCTCCCTGAAATGAATCTACTTTTGAAAAATCCAGGTCACATGCCACCCCCCAGGAAGCCTGCTCAAATCCCTCCTGATGAGAGCTATTGCTCTGAGCTCTATAGACCACAGTGATCCTGCACTGCACTCCTTGTGTAACTCTTTTGCACACTTCTCTGCTGACTAGAAGACCATACAGAACTCAGGTATGTGTTCCCACACATTCAGTATGCAGCAGGGACTCAGCGACCGGAGCTTGCAGAGCGGACGCATGAAGTGAAGCTGGTTCCAGGGAGGAGTCTGCTTACATAGAAGAGGGCTAACCCTGGAAACCCTCCTGGGTGCCAGGGGCTTCCAGCAGGGACGACAGAACAGCACAGTAAGCAGTATGAACCCTACGAGACAAAGACCACCTCATAAAAAATGCTGCAGTCGCTAAACAGAGTCATAAATAAAATAGGATATTATACGAAGTCCTGGCAGTGATGTGGTAATAGATTTTGACTGAATCGATCATTCACTGACGGTACTCAACATAGTTCTACAAATGCATCAACTATGTAATGAACAGCTATTAAGTTTATTGATTTTCTGATTTCCATTGATAGCTACCAGGCCAAAGCTACACATCAATATTTGTGTTAGCAATACCCAAGAGCTAAAATTCTGACAAATGAAACCTCAAATGTCTAAACAGCCCAAATTAATGGAAATTTGAAGGCCAAACCTCAGAATTTAAATGAAATGCCTAATATATGAATCTAATACACTTGTGACTCAGTGAAGGCAGCTCTACCATCTTCTTCCTCAAGCAAACTTGAAAGCTTTCTGTTACCCAAACTTTGAGATCCTCAGAGGAGGTAGCTGACTGCTTATTTCCTCCTTCCACAACCAAGACACCCTGTGGGGCGCGTTACAGGTGCTTCCATGCCCGCTGGTCCCTCTGAACTCCCTGGGAGCTGAGCACCCTCTCCTCATGGTGAGCTGAAGAACTGAGGTTCAATGAGGCTGTGATGTGGTCAGGGGACTTACTGGGCGGTGGAAAGGCCAGGATGTGAACCCAGGTCTCAACTTTAAAAGTAAAGCAGAACAGCCAAGGACCAGCTCCTCCCCTTCCTCCCCGCCCTCCCACTGCATGCGCCTCACCTCTGGCTGGCTATCTCAGAGAACGCACTCTTTTGTATTCTGGATTTTCATCCCTAACAAATCCATCCTTCCATCAATCCATCCATCCATCCACCTACTTATTTCTTACATTTGAAATACTCTTTGCTGACATCTTGGCCCAAGAGTCAGGAACTAAGTGTGATCCTGAAGATTCCTTACAGATCTAACACTTCATGATTTAAATGGCACTAAGAAAAATAAACACTACCTTAAGAAGTAACCTAAAAAAAAAAAAGTAACCTCAATATCAAGATAGGAATGAAGTCCAATGGAATAGAATAGAAGACCCTGAAACAAACCCATAAATCTTTAAGCACCTGATCTTTGACATAGGAGGACAGAATATGACACGGAGGAGAAACAGCTTATTCAACAAATGGTGCTGGATAAACTGGACAGCCACTTGCAGAAAGTTGAAATTAGGCTCTTATCTTTCACCTTGTATAAAATCAAATAAAAATGGATCAAGGAACTAGGAATTAAACCAGCTACCTTGTTACTGCTGGAAGATAAATTAGGACCGACATTCCAGCATTTGGGAGTAGGCAAAGACTTTCTCAACATGTCTCCTAAAGTGAAAGAAGTAAAGTAAAAAATTAGTGAATGGGATGCCATAAAGCTAAAAAGCTCAAAATTGTCAAGAGACTTCCTACAGAATGGGAGAGAATCATGCCCTGTGATTCTTCTGACAGAGGACTAATATCCAGAATCTACAAAATCCTCAAAAATCTCAACCTTAAAAAAAAACAACCCAATCAATAAATGGGCCAAAAAGCTAAATAGGAAATTCTCAACAGAGGACATTGAACAAGCCAATGAATACATGAGAAAGTGCTCTAAATCACTAGTAATCAGAGAAATGCAAATCAAAACTACATTAAGATTTTACCTCATGCCAGTCAGATTGGCAAAAATAAAGAAAATAAACAATAATAGATGCTGGAGGGGTTGCGGAGAGATAGGAACACTAGCACACTGGAAAGCAGTGTGGCGAATCCTCAAAAAATTAAGGATGAACCCACCATATGATCCAGCTATCCCTCTCCTGAGTATGTTTCCAGGGGAGTTGGAATCAGCACACTATAGTGACAGAGCAAAATACATGCTCATAGCAGCTCAATTTACAACAGCTAAATCATGGAACCAACCCAGATGCCCCTCACTGGATGAATGGATCCAAAAACTGTGATACACACACACACACACACACACACACACCATGGAGTTCTATTCAGCAATTAGAAACAATGATATTGTAGCCTTTGAAGGTAAATAAATGGATGGCAATGGAAGGAATCATGTTGAGTGAAGTTAGCCTAACCCAGAAAGTCAAGGGTAGAATGTCTTCACTTATCTGTGGAGGCTGGAGCTAAACCCAGGCCTGTGTGAAAGGTGGTCAACTGTCATGTATTAGACCCAGCAAAGGTGTAGTAACATATCATCTAGGGTATTCATAGAGATGTATCGGGAAGGAGAGGGGAGGGGCGGGAGGGGAAAAGGTGGGAGAATAGGGTGGGCTCTAGGGGGTTAATCTAATTTTAAGAATATGTACATACATATCATATTGTTTCACTGGATGGATTTTTGATTGTACAATAACTAAATTAAAAAAAAAAAGTATCCTCAAGGGCTGGAGTGGTGGCTTGGTGGTTACGGTGCTTGCCCGGCATGCACAAATATGTGAGTTCGAACCCCAGAGCCCCAGCACCACATACACAACGAAGTCTCAGAGAAACGAAGGCCACACGAAAAACTAAATAAAAATTATTTCTTTTTCTCTTTCTCTCATTGTCCCTCTCTCTTAAAAAAAAAAAGTAGCTTCAATTAAGCAGAGACAACTGGTGTTCTCTAGAGGTCTCTGTACCCTCCTACCCATCCTGTGCAACATTTTGATAAAATTTCCACACCATCTGCAAGTACCCAGAGAGCATCACGTAGTTAAAACCACCTCACAGGACCTTTGGCAAGATTTGTTCAAAACCATCCAATACCACAGGACTACTATTTGGCTGAAAATGTACCAAGGCTTTCTCCACTGTCTCGCTTGGGCTATTAACACTCAGGGAGAGCTTATAGCAAATATATGCAACCTAGAGGTTTACGAAAAGGCTTTATAAAAATGCTACTGAGATGAAAAGCTCTTCATAATATCATCATCTTACCATATTCTACAACGAAGTCAAAAGCTCAGGTCAAGAACTCGAGAAAACTCAGACCACCAGGAGTCAAGAGTATCAGAACTTTCCCCTCTGGCACGTTCTGGGGTCACACACAAAAATCACAGCGAGTTAGCAACACTTTCACCATTCTCAGCATATGATCTGATGATAAAAGATACCAATGCTTGTCCAAAAACTAAACCGCTAAACATTCAAAATGGCCAAACTAATTTAACTAAAAATTTCAGCTATAGCTCACCTGTAAGGACTGCCCTTCAGTTACAGCATATAGCTTTTTTTTTTTTTTAAAGAGAGAAGGACAGTGAGAGAGAGAGAGACAGAATTAATTTTTATTGAGTTTTTCATTTGGCTTTCATTGCTCTGACACTTAGTTGTGTACGTGTGTGCTGGGGTTGGAACCCGTGTACTTGTGCCGAGCAACTGCTCCAGCCCCTAAAGCATACAGCTTTAACAAGCCAATTATACTGAAGAATGACACCATTCTTCACTTGGTATCTGAGAAGTCATGTGTACTTGGGCAAAAAACAACAACACCCCCAAACATTTGGCATTCCATAATCCTGGATAATGTTGGAATGGGCTGAATTATCTGACTGTGAAAGTTAGATTAAATTTATATCATTCCTGGGGCTGGAGCGGTGGCTCGGTGGTAATGGCGCAAGCTTAGCATGCTCGAGGATGCGAGCTCAAACTCCAGCACCACGAACATAAGGAAGTGTCTGAAGAATGAAAGTCACATGAAAAACTAAATAAAGATTGCTTCTCTCTTCCTCTCTCTGTCTACCCTTTCTTAAAAAAAAAAATTTATATCATTCCCTAAGTAGAGTACCGTATATAATTTCTGATCAGTGTGGGCCTATGTTAGGAACATACCTCAGTTCACATTAGCCAAATTTAAAAAAAATCTGAAACAGTCAAAGATGTTTTCAGTGAAAAGCACACTTCTATAGCTATTATTTTATTTCCTTAAGGGCCTTTTTTTTTCCTGTGCTATTTCCTAGAAGACAACAGGAAATGAGACATCTACCTTAAAACCAAAAAAAACCAGTTTCAGTCAACCTCAAAGTAGGACAGCAAGAGATAATAACTGAAACATGAAGCTTTACATAATTTAGTGTACTGACCTCCCTTAAGTACCAGAACAATAAATGAAGTCTCCACTCTCCCCACAGGTTATTAGAGGCTTGTCTTCAACCACTGAAGTATGCCTCATCAGTCTGTTACACTAAATTGGGGACCAATGCTGCTGCTGATCTCTGTCCCATTAAGTCATGATAGCAATGCATCCAACAGCTCCACAGTCCTGCCCGTCTGGCTAGACGTGTATAAGATGAGCACTAATCAAGATCACTCAGCAGCTCAGCAGAGGAAGATCAGGGTCAGTTTCCATGTCATGGGCTCCTAGCAGAAACATCTCTCATTCACCTATAGATCCATTATGTGTGATCTCAGCTCCGTCCCATACCAGAAGTAAACACATGCACTATGAAACCTAATGTCTGCTTTACCTAAAGTAAACAGGTACAAATGGCAGATACATTTTATGTGATAATTCACTTTTTTTTTTTAAAGGAGGGGACAGTGAGAAAGAGTGAGAAAGAGAGAGAGAGAGAGAACCAATTTTTATTTAGTTTCTCATGTGACTTTCATTCCTCGGACACTTGGTTGTGTACGTGGGTGCTGGGGTTTGAACTTGCATACTTGCGCATGATAGGCAAGCACCGTAACTGCAGAGCCACCGCCGCTCCAGTCCCGATAATTCACTCTTAATTTGCTTCTAATAACAATGTTAAATAATACTACATGGAATGACTGCATCTATAAATACATAAAAGAATGACATTTCACATCATCACATACTAACTATATTTTCTGCACAGGGTGCTAATTTTGTTTCATTTTAAATGCATAGGATAATTTATTTTTAAAAGAGAGTGAGAGAGAAAGAGAGAGTGAATTTTATTTTTTCATCTGGTTTTTATTTTTGTCCACTTAGTTGTGTATGTGGCGCTGGGGATTGAAACCAGGTCCTTGGAAATGCTAGGCAAGTGCTATACTGCTAAGCCACCTCTCCGGCCCAATATGTATGATAATTTAAGGAAATTAAAATAATTTCTTTTTATAATTATTCTTTTGAAAAAATAAACCTGGTAAACAACAGATCTTCATCTAAAAGCCCTTATAGTACTTGGATCCTCCTTGTAACTAATTCAGTTATACTTCCCCAAACAGTCCCTAGACTTCGCTTCAGCACATAATGGATAACATTCTTCAGTTTTTCTGCGATACGAAAACATTCACTTTCATATATTATCTCAGTATTTCTCACTCAGAAACTCAACTACATTATCTCTCAGAAGGTCAGTAAGATTCCGGATCCCCTCTGTGTTTCCTATCAAATCATCCTACAGCTTTAATCTATTAAAGTAACATTCAGAAGTAACAACAGCTTATCTAGCAGCACAGTGGAATATATAATTTCTTTGAAGGATGACTGGAGTTGGACCCTACATTAAGAAGCCAACAGCAATGCATAACCTAAGTAAACATACAGCTGCTCTCCTATGCGCCACACTGTTTTAAAATAAACTAACGCGAAACACTTGCATTCCAAATCTACTTGCTGGCTTACTTTCTGAACATGGTGTAAAATACAGACATACAAAAGCTTTATTTTGCATTGTTCTATACGTTTTCCTAATTCGTAAAGATGAGGTCCATGTGGGTGAAGATCACAGCCACGCCAGATGCCTCAAGTCTCCTGAGACCTACACCTCCCGTCCTGGTGGCAGACAGCCTAATGAAGCGGCACATGCTCACAAGGGACACAAGGTGGACCTGCAGGCCTGCTCCCCATGTGCATTATGGAAGTGGGCATCAAAGCCTTCCCACTTGTACAGCACATTTCTTTGCTAAAAGTTTTAAAATTTGTGTTCAGAATTTGAGCTGAAGAAAAAATCTTTAGTGCACTCCCCATTGACATTCAATCTATTTCCAACTCATCCACAAGTAGTAAAAATGAAACATCAATTTTTAAAAAAGTACATTAAAATATAAGCATAATTTCTAAAAACTTACCATGTATCTTATATTGAAAGACTTTTAAAATGTGAGTTCAATTTAGTGCTATCACAACAAATTCAGAAAATGGACCTACCATAAACATGACCTTAGGCAGTAACTAATGAACCTGAGAGCATTTTAATATTTTTCCTTATCACCAACGGAGGCACTTTACGTTATTACAGCCAGGCTGATGACCTCATGCAATTGAATCATGCTAGAGCCAAATGGGCTGATGTCTTTGATAGCAATTAGATAGAGGCAGGATGTTAACTTCTACTTTAAGAAGTGTTAAACAAAGGGACTCATCTCCTGGCTCAACTGAGTTAGAAACAAGCAGCAGAGGTCAATATGGGAATGGCCTCTTTCACCTGTCAAAAAGAAAATCAATTTTACTTTAAAAATTATTAGGGAATTTTATTTCTATAATGTATGCTTTGCTAGTTTCTAAAGTTTCTAAAAACATATCGATATACTCTAGTGTATAAGAAGCTCCTCTTTAATGTCAAAAATTTCCAGTGTGCTTAGAATTGGTTGAGAATAGCCTCACAGTCATAATATCAAGGAATCATTTATCTGAGCTGAACACAGCAGGTCACAACAGAGAAATCAAATGACAAAGAAGTACAATAAAACTGTGACAAAGGTACCAATATTGCTTCTCGTCAAATCTAAGATGCCAGTGACTATGATACACAATTTGTTTATGGATTAGAAAGCAGCAGCTGTCAATAACTACAGTATGATGCTCTCATTATTAGGGTTTTTACACATGATATTCACTATGCATCATCCTTGCCCATATATAAAAAGACAAAGATAAGAAAGACAAACCGGCCGGGGCATTGCTAAAGCTTCTTCACATTTGGAATACGAGTTTTGAATCTTAAGGCTGGCACTGAATGTCGTGGTTCACAGTAACACTCTCTCTGTCAGAAGCGCTTGTGAGGCATTCACACACCCATTACACAATGTGCATGTGTGTGTACACATCACCTTGCACCTTGCACCCTGTAAGTATGGACAATGATTAGGGGACAATAAAAATAGCACTTAAAAATTAGAGAGTTGTTTTTTGTTTTTTTTTAAGAGAGAGAGAGAGGGAAAGAAAGAGAGAAAGAGAGAATCAATTTTATTTTTTCATGTTTTCGCTGCTCTGACACTTAGTTTGTGTATGTTGTGCTGGGATTTGAACTTGGGTCCTTGTGCATGCCAGGCAAGCTGAGTCACCGCTCCAGGCCCCAAAGAAAGTGTTTCTGAGGCAGCCCTGTTTAAAGGGTGTTCCCATTGTGTTTGGAGGTGTCTTTCAAGTAATTGACATCCATTAAGCAAGGTTCACCCTTCCCCATTATTGGGGGTTGAACCCAGGGCCTTGCACGTGCTAGGCAAGTGCTCCACCACTGAGCTACACCCCCACCCCACCTTTTTTTTTTTTTTAAACCCCTTTTAATTTTGACATAGGGCTTGCTAAATTGCTCAGGCTGGTCTCCAAGAAGTGGTTCTCCTGCTTCCGCCAGCACTGGCATTGGAATTACAGGTGTGCCACAGTGCTCGGCTCCACTCCGCATGTTTTATGTGGGTACTTCACAGATTTTCCTCAAGGGGGTCAATGGAAGGTTTTTGTACCAAAAGCGGGGACTCGTATTCCTTCAAGTGGGCCTTAAATGCTTTCCTGGCAGCCAGATGAGGGCTAGTATGGCCTGGAATAGGAACCAAGTTCACCAAAGAGTAGTTCATGGCATCAAGAATCACAGCTGCTCCCTGGCTGGCAGTGGTTTTAAGACAACATTAACTTCAAGGTGCTTCCTGACTCCAGAGATGTTAAAAAAGGTTATTTTTTTGGTTTTTAAAATTTATTTATTATTAAAATATGCCTTAGTATCAAAGCAATAGAGTCTGCTACTTTTCAGGCGTTTTCACAGCCACACAAGTTTCTAAACGACCAGTGGCTGGTCACAGTGAGTCTGTGTGTCCCTCCTGAAGAGCTGGGCAGCTCAATGGCACCCTGGGGAGGTTCATTCTGTGTCTATCCAGGAAGCAGTGTGACAGGAGCCAGCGCCTGAGAAGCTGTCAGCTCACACTGCTCTGGAGCTGGCTCCTGTGATTCTGAGGCTCACCAGGTTTGGCAAGCACTGGAGCAGCCGAGTGCCTGCTGCTCTGGGGTCAAGGTCCAGACCCCGTGTGCAGCAAGGGAGTAGAAGGGAACCAAGTGAAAACCCTCTGAACACGAAGTCAGGATGAGTTTCCAAGTCCAGCTCTACCAGTTAGCAGCTGTAGGACCTTGTCCAGTTTCTCTATTCTCAAAATGAGAATAAAACAAAATTAGGAGGGTTGAGGTGAGGCCAAAATCAGGTGGCCTAGGGTTAGGCACAAGCACTGGAAAAGGTACTCAGCATGAACTCAAAAGATGTCCTTTCCCTGCTGCCCTCTCTGCATCTGTTTACCCCAGGGTTGTTCAAACTGACAGATTTGAAAAATGCCAGCAATTTCCTCAAGGGTAATCTCCCTCTTCCTCCCAGCAGTCCCCTGCATTCATCCTTATTTATGCACATGATCCATCCCCTAATGGGCTGCGAACTTCTTAAAGCTTGCCTAATTTACCTTCAGAGTGCCAGCATTGCTCCCGGAAGGTGCGGCAAAACCAGGCTGCCTACTGACCTCCCCTCCAAGCAACCATTAACTGTGACGAGGTCACCAGAAGCCAAGGAAGGGCATTAGAAGGTCTTAGACCACCAACACCTGATTGAGGGCTGGCGGTGGGAAGCACATTCGAGAGACTGACACATGGTCATTGTCTCAGGTTGAAAACACCCACAGTGGTCCTGGGGTGGGGCCAGGGTGTGTAATATTGCTGCAAACTGGAGGGACAGCCAACAGCACGGCTGCTGAATAGACACCAAGGACTTCTCATGAAACATACAGGCTTTTTCTTCAATGCTTATAAATAAGCCTTAAATGCCATGTCTGAACTAAGTTCTTTAAAGTACTGTATATTTTATATGCTTGTGGACGTCACATTAACTCCAGATTGAAATTTTTCCCTAATTAAAGTCAGATTTTTAAAATTTATTTGTTTATTTTTTGCTTTGGGAGAAGATTAAAATTCAAGCCAGTGAAAAGCAAACCACTGAATTTTTGAAAGTCAAGCTGTACTGGAAAATGATATGCTTGTGTACGTTTATCACATAATAAAACATAATTCACAAATCCTTTTAAACATGACTTTGAGAGGGCAGATTCACCAGTTTCAAAAATGGACACAGCTACTGTCAGATGTGAAGAAAAAAAAGCAACAAAACTTCAGAGCTCAGACGCTGATGAACTCAGACGCTGATGAACCGAGAGGAAGGCGGCTTCTGTAGGGAGACAACTCCGTGGCAAGTGCAGGAGATTAGAGCGGCAGGACAACCCCAGCAAAGGCAGAGATGGCTGCAAGTCGGGCTGTTAGGACTGGGTTAAATTTTTTTTTACACACTTTTGTAAAATATTTGATTTTATATAATGCATTAAGAAAAACTATGATATTGAGAATTTGCATCTCCTACTTCATGATCTGGCAAATACACCTGCTTGTTTTCAGCAGAACAGCTAAGACTAGTAGTACTCTTCCATTTACAGCAGAATTATAGCAAACATTCAATCATCTCTATTCTCTATCTATATTCCTATTTTACTTAGTAATTTCCTTGAAATAATATTACTTTCAAAACTGTTCAAGGTACTTTACAAATCTTGTTGGAGTCAAGCTTTGAATACTTCTTTGCATCTACAGAAAGCACAAGAATATACTCAGCCAGAGAAGTGCCCAGGAGACGAGAACTGATGTCAGCGCTGGAACACAGAGCTTTAGCATGATTCTCTTACACGACAGGTTATTTTTGCATTTCATAAACCAGCAAATCTCCACTCTGTTTTGAACATAGCTTTTACCAACTGTCTGCTTATTTTCATTTAAAAATGAAAGTGCGATTCCCTTAGTAAGCAACAGCATCTTGTTTGTGCTCATTTTTCCCGCCCACATGGGCTTCACTTCCAAGACCATTCAAAATGCTGTTTTCCAAGCATGTGCCACGTGACTTGTTCATATAAATGGAGCAAATTAAACTGTCTCCACACATATCCTATCACATTTGTAGCCCTGATTTCTCTCTTTAGCATGTGGCCAAGACACCATATTATCTGCCTGCAGAGGGTGACCTCAGGATATTAGATTCTGCCACACAGCTCTCTTGTACTAACCGAGGGGAAACACTTAATCACCCCTGCCTTTTCAGGAAAAAATCAACTTTAAATTTGCCATGATGAAAAATCAATAAACCAGTAATTGCTTGGCTTATCATTGCATGGAGGAACAAATTGGGAAGTGAAGCTTAATGTCCACACAGATTTCAGCGAGACACGTGGAGTTTCAGGATCACTAAGCTAGAAAAGGAAAAGGTCTCAGAGTGATAATTAAATCTACTCATGCTGATTTGCTGCCAAATTTATTTCCCAAGAGTATATAAAAATGTTGCAGTGTGCACTAGCCAGGCACAACTGAGTCAACGTCACACCAACATGTGCAAGAAACAATCCATGCAGATTCACAGGCTCCAGAGTGTGTTCTGGACAATAAATACCAAGTTACTTTCAAAATGAAAAGAATGTAAGCTTTTGTCTTTTTAAAATTGAGCTTATTCCTATGCTGTGTAAATGCCTGCAGACATTCTATCCCACCAGCAAATAGCATTCTAATTACTTCACAGCCTTTTCTTCCACTGTAATCGTAAAGCTTTCAATTAAGCAACAGTGCTCACTAATAAACCTCAAATGATCACACATCAAATCTTTTTATTTCCGGCTGGTGCCCTGGAACCCCGTTCTCTGCCAGGTCACACTCAATCCTTCCTTGACTGCTATTATTTTCTCCACACCCAGTGTGAACCAGATCTACTGTGGGAAGCACTCCACATCATCCTCCAAGAAAGCAAACACACCAACATTTACACTAACAGGCCTAATTTAATGCAGCTCCCATGGAAGTGAAAATGCCACCCTCCTTAAACACACACACCAAGACGAAGGAGGGTGAGCAGCTCTTTCTTATTCTTTTGTTAAAAATGATTTTATGTATGTCCTTCAACTGGCTACTGAGACTATGATAATTAAAACATTTAAAACAGCACAAGCCCCCCTGTCCCCCTAATCTGAAGCTCAGGTCAGCTGTCTGTAGATTCTAATTTGTCCTCTATTTGTATTCATGACAAGAAAATACTGAATATTTAACAGCAGACCAGCAGGAGGGTACTGTGGGCTTAGAGGTTAAATAATTTGATTTCTGTGCAGATTACACGTAACATCCAACAACTAATCTCACACCTGATTTGGCAATACAATTACAGTAAGAATAAATGCAGGGCACCATGGCTAGAAACAGTGACTATTAGAAGTACGACTTTATTATACGCCTGTGGCCTACCCTTTTCATAATAAAGATGAAAATGTCTTACAAAGCATGATAGTTGAGGAGGAAAGTGTAATTTCTATCTTCCTCTATGGAACTAGAGGTTCTACCTATTTTAGCCCCCCACCCATCCCCCAATGTCCCCAAAGGCCATGAGACACTTAAAAAAACATGGCTAGGGGCTGGAGCGGTGGCTTGGCGGTTACGGCGCTTGCCTGGCATGAGCGAGTACGTGAGTTCAAACCCACACAAAGTCTTGGAGCAACGAAAGCCACATGAAAAACTAAATAAAAAAAATAGTTTCTCTCTCTCACTGTCCCTCTCTCTTTAAAAAAAAAAACAAAACAAAACAAAAAAAAAAAAACCCCACAGGGCTGCAGAAGAGGGCTCCAGAGTCTCCCAGTCCATTCTTCTGCCTTTAGGCAGGACTGCATTGAAACAGAAGCCTTGTTTTGATCTAAGATAAACTCCCATCTGTTGAAAACTCCAAGGGCTATTTTAGGAGAAAGGACTGAGGTTAAGTAAGAAAAGAAAAATTTAGCAGAAAACTCGAAAGTGAAAAGCTCAACTGCCTTATAAATCAGGATTGTACTGATAATATAATTAAACAAAGACTTCTGCTACACAGGTACAGATCATTCGATTTAATCACTGACATATACAGAAATGAAATATATTTTGATTTCACAATTTTCAGTTTGTATTACTTTATGTTTTGGATATGATTCTCAGCAACTTTTTCAACCTGTTTTTCCCTCTGCTGATTGGTGGCTTTATCTTTGTAAGTGTAAATTCTACCAAACAAATCTGTCACCTCTATTGAAAAAAATTTCAGTAATTCCAACAAAACAGGACAAAGACAAGCATACCTACAGGACAGGAAAAGCAACACTAGAGCACGCATCGCCCATTCCTTCCAAGCTGCGGAGGCCAGCGCACACTCCTAGCCAAGTGAGATTTCTCAGGCAGCCTCTGTCTTCCTGCTTAGATATCAGATCACTCCGCAGGTGGCGTTTGCACACCAGAGCTAACACACAAGTGTGGTCTTGCAGTGGACCATATGCTGTTATCACACTGATTGCTCAAAAAAAGGGAACTGATGCAGGGACACAACGGAGCACAGGCAAAGCTGGGTGCTGCACACACCTTTGGAGGCTTTCAACGCTTGCACACATTTGTATACGTTTTAAATAGCCTCCCTTGGTCTTCGGGAGCACTTTTCTGTTGGCGATTCCTCTCTCTGGTCTGTGGCAAGGCTGCGGGGCTGCTCTGTGCTACCTTTTTCAAAGACTGATGGCTTTGATGCTGTCGATGGAACTGCATTTCAAATGTACACGCATTTCCCAAACATGCAAGTTTGTTCTGAGACTCAGCTTCCCAAGTTGTGAGCCAAGACCATCCTTGAGAACCATTAGAGTTTGCTCAGTGAGCAGGTGTGTAAGGGGTGCCTGTGACCTGCCTGTCTCCAGGGTGTGAGCAGAGCAATAGGGCCTATTCCCACCATGACTCTTCTTAAACAGTTTGGGCTGAGCAAGGGCATCAGAACCTTTCTCCAGGGCACAGTCACAGAGAACACAAACAACACTACTACCTGGCAGCCCTCAAACTGGCTCACCAGAATCCAGGGTCAAGACCTCCTTCCCCAAACAGCAGGGTGGTCTTTGGCTTCTGAAGGCACTCTCTGAAAGTTCAGCGTTGTCCTCTCCTCTAAATTCTGAGATCAACAGTTCCAAGGGTCTTTAATCTTCCCCTGCCAAGGATTCACAGGGTCTGTGGGGACAGACCTGTGAGGGCACTCTGCAGTGGGCAGACCACTACCCTCCGGAGAGCCACCTTGTGACACTGCTGGCTCTAGTGGCAGGCTGGCAACACTTTGTCCTCAGTCACTGCAGCAAGTGTCACCGAAGGGGCTCTGGAAAAGTGGACTTGTCTGTTTTTCAGTGACAGTGGAATTAAGGTAGTATCATGTTTATACTTTTTGTGATAGTCACTTGGAAGGTGAAACACATCACAACTGAATGTAGTTTCAGTACTTGCTGCTACGCCCAAAAGTCAGCTACTGATCCACAAGTACAAGCCACCTAATTTCCATTCAAGAGTGCAATACAGAAATTAAAAGAACCATTTCCTCAGACAGAGCTTTCAAACCCAGGTTTTCTTTCAAGTATCTCCATAGGCTTTGCAATACATAAAAAGAAAAAAAAGGCCTGCAAAATATCCTTGACTTTAAGTATGACAAACTACGGCCTACCTAAACGATCAGATAAAGACTAAATCAGTACCTCCGGAAAAGGAATATGACACTTTGATTTGCAGTTTATAATAACTATTCTTCCAAAATAATTCATTCTAAAACTTCTAAACGTGAAGATTTTTTAAACTACAGCTAGAATTTTACATCCCATATATTAACAGATGGAGAATTTCTGTTTCCTACGAATGATTTCAAATCCCTTCTTCCCTGTGAAGTTCTATATGCTTTAGGAAGTCTGCCCTGTTCCAGAAGTACTGGACCAACATGTGTAAAAGATGAACCCAAAGCTGCAAAATAGTTACCCTGGGTACTTGGTAAAAATAGAACAAAACAGACAAATAAAGAAACACTGTTCTGAATAAAAATGTTGAAAGCAGGATGTGTAAAAGGAGAAAACGAGGGGTAATCAAGATTTCTGAAATGGTATTTGATACAAATTGGTTCAAAATCTGCTAATCAGTAAGGCCAATAACAAAACTATGTAGTATGTAGGACCAGTCAAATCAGCCACTTAATAATAGCTGCAGGCAATGTCACAAATGGGACTCCTCACGCAAATGCTCTACCACTGAGAGAGAGTGAGAGAGAAGAGACAATCAATTTTATTTTTCATCTAGTTTTTGTTTCTCTGACACTTAGTTGTGCATGTGGTGCTGGGGTTTGAATCCAGGTCATTACGCATGCTAGGCAAGCACTCTAATCACTGAGCAACTGCTCCAGCCCCTTTTACCAACTTTTTTTTTTCTTTTTTTTTCAGGGCTGAGGACCAATCTCGGGGCCTTGCATGTGCTAGGCAAGCGCTCTGCCACTGAGCTAAATCCCCAACCCCTTGCCAAACCTTTTAAAGCTTTTCTTTTCTCTTTTTAACTTTGAGACATGGTCTCGTTAAGTTGCTAAGATTGGCCTTGAACTTGTGATCCTCCTGCCTCAGTCTCCTAAGTGGGAGAAAAGGTTAATTTTTTTAAAAAAATTGCCAAGGTGGTTGGAGTGATTACATCCATAAAACATAAATGAGCTAATGTTCACTGGCAAGAGATCGTAACTCTTCTATTTGCATGTTATGCATATCTTATTTTGAAGTAGTATCAAATAGGTCCACTATTAATTCCAGTTTTGAAAATATGGAATCATGCAAGGTGGACTCGTGCGTGCTCCAGGCCCAGCCTCTGTCCTCCCCAGCAGCTTCTCATGTTGCGCACTTGTTTGTAATTTACCGCTCACCACTAGAATGTGTACTCTGTATTTTGTTTTCCACTGTGGTCCAAGACCAGAGCGGTGCCTGGCACGCAGGAGGAGGCTCAACAAAAATTTTTTGTGGCACAAAATGGACAATTAACAATTGCAAGAAATACTGCTATGCAAGGACAGCTAGGGAAATACGTCAAGGAGACCACTGGCAATTGTGAGTGAGGACAGTTCCTCAGAAGGCACATGGCTAAGCTGCCCTGAAGGCTGGGCAAGGGAGGGGAAGCGCTTTCTAGCTGCCCAGGGAGGGAGTGGCACTGGTGAAGGCCCTGTCTTTTGGTTTCGTGGGAGCAATGGAGAAAAGCAAGCTGAACCTGAAAGAAGTTAGCACTTGGCCTTGATGTCCAGGGAAATGAGTCCTTCTCCTTCCTACTACAGGCCACTCCCTGGGCAGCCTGCACCAAGTCAGCTAAGGACAGTGCAGCCTGACCCAGAGGTGAGGCTTCAGCTCCCTGCGGATGTGCGCAGCTCTAGAAATCAGCAGGGGCACTGAAGCCAACTTCCATACCATACCTTACACCTGCTGCTGTGGTCCTGGCATGTGTCCCCAAAGGCCCCACATGTTGAGGACCCCAGCTCATGGCACTGTCAGGAGGTGACAGAATCCCTGGGAGACAGGGTCCAGGGGGAGGAAGTTTGGTCACTGGGGGATGCTGGGGTCCTGGCCCGTCTGTGTCCCCTTCACTCCCAGCAGCCTGAGGTGAGCAGGGGGAGCTGGGTCCTGGCCCCTCTGTGTCCCCTTCACTCCCTGCAGCCTGAGGGAGCAGCTTCCTCCACCATATACTCCACACCTTGACACGCTGTCCAGGGTCTAAAGCAACAGGTGCAAGTGACCACAGACTGAGACCTCTGAAGCTGTGGCCAGAACGGCCCTTTCCTCTTTCAAGCTGATCATTTCAGGTTTCTGTTACTCCCAGGTGACTTGTGGTGGGACAAGAGTGGCAGTGGGGAGATGGCCTGTTATGAGGTCAAGCCAATTCACCCCACTACTGGTTAACGGAACGGCACCTCAGCCCGGAACTGGCAATTCAGTCTTCTCAAGGAGGCTGGTATTTTAAAGATTGAAGGTCTCACTTAATGGCTTAAAAACAGCTTTACTGAAATGTAGCTTTACATACTAATTCATCCCTTCTACTGTGGACAACTCAATGATTTTTTGGTCTTGCAGTGCTGGGGCTTCAATGCATGCTTGGCAAACAGTCCACCAGAGTCACACCCTCAGCTCAGTTCAAGGATTATCAGAAGCCATTACATGGTCCAGCTTCAGAGCATTTTCACAACCTCCCAGGAATCCTAACGTGCATTCCTTCTTCTAGGTCCAGCCGGTCGGTGACAGGGTCTGTGGACCTGTGTGCCTTTTCAGCTCATTCGCAGGACGGAACCAGACAGTGTTCTTTCTTGTCGGTTTCTTTATCCCAGCACTGTTTTTCAGGCTCACCCTGTTGCGCCACATGCTGGCATTTGCTTTCGATTAAGGAGAAGCACTCTACAGGCTGGCTGGGCACTGTGGTGTACACCTGTTACCCCAGCTCCTGCAGAGGCTGGGGAAGGAGCATCCCAAGGTGGAGGCCAGCCTGGGCACCTAGGCAAGACCCTGTCTGGGGATGCAGCTCAGTGGCGGAGCTCTTGCGTACCATGTGTGAGGCTCTGGGTTTGGCTCTTATGCATGATGCTGCTGTGAGCTTTTGTGTCCACATCTTTGTACAGACATGTTTTCATTTCTCCTGGAAATGAACCTCAGTGAAACTGCTGAGTCACACAGTCGATGTATTTTAACTTTAAAAGAAACCATCGAACTCTCCAAGTGTTTGAACATTTTACAGCCTCAGAGGCAATGTGTTACACCTTCTGCAGTTTCTCCATATCATCAGTGCTTGTTACTGTCAGTCTTCTTGATTATAGCCATCTTAGTGGGTATCAAGTGGCATTTCACTGTACTTAAAATTTGCATTGAGGCTGAAGATTAAAGCACCAAAAAATTTATGAAATTCTTGAAAAAAAATAAACAGTGGGAAAACTCACTCAGATACACCTTCTTTCAATAAGGATTAGCTTTCTAACCTCCCACAGGTGCAATATGTGTGTATACCTGAATTCAAGTTTGTGTGGTCTGCTTTTTTCAACGTGACTTGGTTTTACACAGTACTATCTTTAGATGAACCAGGTCAATGTTGTTGCTTGCTGTGTCCAAATCATGTGATTGGACTTCTTTGAGTGCTTTATTACTCCTGGTATATACATTAACTTTGAAGATCTAAAAGCAAATTAGAAAGTTCTTCCATGTTTGATTTCATATCAGTAAAACTAAGGAAGCCCAACATACTGTATGTCTAGTAAAGGGTTCCCAAGTGAAACCTGCATGCAGAAATAAATCCGTACAACACAGACCTTCCAAAACCACAAAATATGAACTAATTAAATAACAGTGAGATTTGTAGTAAACTGTTCAGATTAATGAAATAGTACTACTTTAGGAAAACAGCTTATTTTCTCTGTTATATATCTGAAAGAGATCCAAAACCTTTTAAAAGTAAAAAGAAACAGACTAGGCAATCTGAATGAAGGCTGATAAAGTACTAAAACAGGCTGCTACCAACCAAGTGTCAGAAACACTTAGCACATCTATAAAGATGTGATTTTGTTTTGCTTTTTAATTTTTTAAAAATATGGGATCTTATGTAACCATTAAAAGAACACTTATTGATCTCCACCAATTTATAGCTAATTCAAAGAAAATCTATAATCACTTATGAATTATTTATTGAGTTCCTACATAATGCCAATTTAAAGAAATCTAGTTGCTTTAACTAGTACAAAATGTACAGTGCAAAACTGTATATATTTGAGGAATTAAAAGAGTAAGACGGATTTGTGGGGTGAGAGGGTGTGTTCACATGCCACAGGTAATGTGGCCTGCAGATGCCCAGAACACGTGGCCTCTGTTAATGGTATTTCTCTCCTCTCCTTATAATGGATAGTTAATAATAAGTTAACCTGGCACTTATGAACTATGTAGTGTAGGTACTCTACACTGTTAGAAAGGGGATGGGAGAAGGAAAAGGAAAAGGAAAGGAAAGATAAGAGGAGCAGGAAGATACATCAAAATGCTAGCAGGAGCTTTTCTTCTGGGCAGGATTATGCGTATTTCTTTCTTGCTTTATAGTTTCTATAAATCACTCACATTTTCTAAAAAATGGGCTCATACTTTTTTAAAAAATAAAAACACAGTTATATGCAAAAGAATATCTCTAAACAAAACAAATGCAGGATACAAAGTCTTAGAAAATGAAGTTTCAAAAACAGATTCCAAGTAGTTTATAGCTTTCCCAACTTAAGAAGTGCAGCCTAGGTGAAGATCTGGTGCTCTTGAGACATGCTTGCCACTTCTGGGACAACAGGACATCAGACTTGTCAACTAGTTTTAGGGAAGCATAACCTAGAGAGAAAGGCCCGGAAGGCCCCTCAGGCCAGCACAGTGGAGGACAATGCAGTCCAGGGCTAAGACTCCGGTTCCAGAATCAGGGCAGCGCTCAGACCCTGGATTCACCAATCCAGCCGCTGTGTGACTGGTGCGGTGGCTGCTGGCACTGCCTTCATGCTGAAATGCATCTCCACGTCACACGACGTGGCACGTCTTAAAAAGTCATCTTTTCATTTTTTTTTTTTTTTTGTTAATACATAGAGAGGGACAGTGAGAGAGAAGGAATCAATTTTATTTAGTTTTTTCATGTGGCTTTTGTTGCTCTGACACTTTGTTGCGTACGTGGTGCTGGGGTTTGAACTTGTGTACTCGCACATGCTAGGCAAGGGCCATAACCGCTGAGCCACAGCACCAGCCCCTCTTCATTTTTTTTTTAAGATACAGTTGCTATCAATCTGGAGTTTCATTTCTGAAAAGTCTGAGATAAATTTGCATGCACGGCATTACTGTTATTCAGGGTAGCTTCTAACACAGAGTCAGATTAACCCAGGCCTTTTCCAAAGGTTGAATTCAGGCTTACATTCCAAATCACCACTACGTCAGATGTAGCTCAGCTGCCAGTCACATGAACACAAATTCTGTTAGCATCAGTGATCTGTGTTTGAAAACAATGTTACAGGAAGGTACCTCTGACCTGGCTTAATAAACTCTAAGCAAAGATGTGAAGAAACAAGTCACTTACACATACACCACATGAACTAGACAGTGCCCACAGAACACTTCGTGCCCTAGAGAAGTTCACAGACCCTTCCACTGAATGACCTTAATTAGCTGCCAACTTCAGAGAAATCTAGTTGTGCCTAACTTTGAATGGCTTAACTTCATTTTATATCACTACAATATGCTGATTTACTTTGAAAGCTTGCCTTAAGGAAGTTCTGATGATGCATGAAGTTTTCTCAGGCTTTCATGTTTAGGGCTAAGTATCTGAGGAGAGCAGCTCTGTGGGAGAAACCTACTCTAGGACAAAATTTTCAGTGCAAAGATCATAGCCTGGTAGTGGGTGGTCTTTATTTTGATTTGTTTGTATAAAGTGCAATGGACTCAGAAAAAAGAATGGAGAGGACAGAGGCTGTTTTGAATTTGTATTTTTCAGATCTGTGTACATAAGTATATGTGTACTAGCTTGCAAAGTGCCTCTTTTGTGTGTAGTATATTAAAAAATAAATGTAGAGAAGAGTTGAAAGAATGTAAGGAAGTTTTTTTCAACAATAGACTAGTTCATGCCATTTTACAAAGAAAAAACTTATTAATTTCAATTCTCAAAGTAGATGTTGGTCAGTGGCATTTGTGACCTGAAAGTTTCCAAAGAGATAATGAATAGAAAGCAATCTCAACCAGGACTTACAAAACAATCTGGATTTAAAAGCCAACTTGATGTCAAAACACTGTCTATGAATATGGTAAGCAGGAACCAAGACTGGGTAAAGCTAAGTGCAAAGAAGTTTACCAGTGACACCGAGGAGGTCGGTGTGCATGACTTTCACTCTTCAGTTTATTAAATGACCGCAGACGACTTATTCTTTAATAAACAATACTTATGTCTTTCCGCATGAACAACCACCTTGTGGAATCTTCCTGGAGGCATTTGCCACTGGAGGGCTCCAGCTTGAACAGTGGCCACCATACCTGGGCAGCGTGCAGCGAGGTGACCCCTGCCTCTCCTCTCCTCACATTCCAGCAATTTCTTACCATTCCCATCTTCTCTGCAGTACTCTTTTGTAGCCTTGGAGAGTGAGTTTCCCAGCTTCTGGACTCTTAGCAAACTGGCATATGGAAAGACAAGGCACGCATGGCACCCATGAACAAAGTGTCTCCTCTGACACAGCAGTGGGATGGCTGCGTGAGTGGGAGCAGGGGACTGTCTGGAATCATCCTTCCCTCCTGGTCTCTAGCCACAGCACGCCACTGTTGCCCCTGGCTGTGGAAGCACGACAGCTAGTGCCCCTGAATGCTCAGGGTCTTCTAGGCTCCATATCAGAGGACTGAGGGAACCCCTGCGCACACTTCCGCAGTCAAGGAAGTAAAGACCGGGGGCTGTGGGACTCCTGAGCACGGCATCCACACCACACTTCTGCCAGGGCCCAGCAGAATTGTCCTCCCCGTAATACCTGCTGTGGGAAGAAAGTGCAGAGAGGCCCTAACGCCAGGGCACGGGCTCCGCGACCCAACCCTCTGTGCACATCCAGATGGAGCCTGTTCCCGTGCCCATGCTGTCCATGCCTGGGCCGCTCTGGCACTGTCCACACCCCCTGCTCGGTTTCTCAGGCTAGGATTCTGATTCTTGTTATGTGAGCTTCTGGAACTTCACCTCTCTTCTGGTTCAGCCCAACTTTTGCTCTTGCCCTGTAACCTCACTTGCCCTGTATGATGTTAACGCCCAGTTTGATAGGGGATGACAGAACAGTTCTCCTTTTCTTGACCCTGAGGATTGAATTAATTGGACCTCACTTATAACATAACCTTATAACAGGTTTAGGTGAGGTGGGAACATCCAGAATGGATCAGATTAGGTTTTGCACACAAAATAAAACAACGGTTAGTTATCTATTATACTAAATCTGCACAAATAATCGGGGTGTGCATATGTGATGTTTTCTTTGAATAGCATTCTCTATTTCATTTATAAATTTTGCAGGGACAGCTGTGAGCTAGAAGATATTGTCATCATCTATATGTACTAATCCTCCACTTTTCCTCCGTCAGCTGATGACATGTTTTAGAAAATAAAAAGCCTAGAATACCATTTAATTCTAGATAACTAGAAGAAACTTACACATGTTCAAAAAATATCGATTTCAGAAAACACAGTTATATAAATATCATTCTAATAGCAAAGAAAACAGGTTGATTTTCACTAACAGAATTCCTCCTGGATGCCCATTCTGAATTGGTAAGAGCCAGATGAAGTCTGCCAGGCTAGGGGAAGAAACGTCTCTGGGATAAAATGCTCTATGTAGAAACCAGACCTCACTTCACTATTACACTACATCCTACTTTGCAATCAGTAACTCAGTGCCTTTAGAGTATGTGTCTCTGGATGTGTTGACGTCATATACCTTATGGCTAAAGGAAATAAACATCTACACCCTCGAATTGGGTTTTGTCCATTATTTCTTTGAATGAGTGTAATGATTTGTTATAGTGAACATATTCTTCCATTATTAAATTACTAGTAAAGGGGCTGGAATGGTAGTGGTTGGAGCATTCGTCTAGCATGGGTGAGGATCTGGGTTCAAACCCCAGTAACACGTACATAATTAAGTGTCAGAGAAACAAAAAAACAGATAAAAAATAAATAAAACTGGTTCCCTGTCTCTTTGAAACAAAACAAAATAAAACAAATAAAAAATAAATAACTAGAAAGACTTGAACTTACCAGTGGTAACTTTATGAATTTCAGACTATCTGCATCTTACCTGTTTCCTTTCACATGCACTTCCTGTTTCCAAACCCTAGCCTCACTGCCAAGGCAGGGTGCTCTCATTCAGCTGTTGTCATCTTTTTCTAAATTTTTTACACTAGAGATTGAACCCAGGGGCACTTAACCCCTCAGCCACATCCCTGGCTCTTCTTATTTTTTATTTTGAGACAGGGTCTCACTAAGTTGCTTGGGGCCTTGCTAAGTTGCTGAGCCCGGGCCTCAAACTTATGATCTTCCTGCCTCAGACTCCCAAATCACTGGGATTACAGCTGTGCCCACCGCACCTAGGAAGTGATCATCTTAAATGAACAAACCCCAACTCACACACTTACTAACTTGCTTTCCTGATATGAACATCAGCCCCTGTTCGATCTTTAAGAAACAGTAATATCTCCTAAACATTTCTGCTAAAAATTAAATGTAAGACAGAGCTGCAGGTTCAGCTCAGTGGTAGAGAGCTCGTCTAGTATGCACGAGGCCCTGGGTTTGATCCCCAGCACTGCAAACAACAACGAATAAATGTACACTAACTTGACAGATAAATAAGGTTCTTTATTCCTCAACTCGTCATCAGTTTTCTTCTCCATGAACAAGCAGAGGACTCTCAAACCTAGTGTGAGCTACGGCCCCGGTGTCAGTCATCGGCACACTGCACATCCACTGAAGAAGGGTGCAGTAAGGCTTGGCATGGTATCAAGCACTGAACCTGTGGCAGGAGTCGCCCGCACACCACGGGAACCGCGTCTGCAGCACAGCTTCCCTTCAACACGCTCCTGCAGAGGCACTTCCAGAATCAGACATCGGGCAGACTTTTGGATGAGTGGGCTAATATAAAAACCATACAGTTCTTGGCCATTTTTTTTTAAAAGAGAGAGAGAGAGAGAGAGAGAGAAGGAGAATCCGTTTTATTTATTTTTTCATCTGGTTTTTGTTTTTCTAACAGTTGAGTATGTGGTGCTGGGGTTCAAACCCCATGCCAGGCAAGTGCTCTACTGCTGAGCCACCACTCCAGTCCTCTTGGCCTTCTTTAAACTTAACAACACACAACACAGCTTTTGGAGCAACTGGACAGGGTCTCCTGGCTCAGGAGGCACATGGCGTCTCCCCTCACACGGATGAGGGGACACAATCACAATGGAGAACTGCTCCCAGCAGCTGGGCCTGTTGGACGATGCCTAGCAGAACGCACCTGTGGTTAAAACTACTACTTCTTTTCTTTTTTTTTTTTTAAAGAGAGCAGGACAGTGAGAGAGGGGGAGAGGGAGGGAGAGAAAGACAGAAAATAAAATTTTATTGAGTTTTTTCACATGGCTTTCGTTGCTCTGACACTTAATTGTGTACATGGGTGCTGGGGTTTGAACCTGTGTACTTGTGCACGCCTGGCAAGCGCCGTTAACTACCGAGCCACCGCTCCAGCCCAGATAAAATTACTTCTGTGTGTGATGTCAGTCTCTTTCTTTAATGAAAACTTCTAGAATAAAAAAGTCATAATTTACCAAATAATTGTAAACTATAACTTTTAGATGCTTCATTAAAAATTTGAGATATACTTTTAATCCAATAAATTTTAGTGAAAAATTTACCTACAATTTATATTTATGATTAGATTTTCTTATTAGGCCAAGCTTTTAATTAATTTTACAAGGAAGTTAGACCTTTTACTAGGTGGTTTTTAAAACTCACTGACACACAATAGTTGTGTACAACAGTGGGTTTCACTGGGCACACTGAGACATGCACATAACGTACTTGGCTCAGTTTCATTTCCCAGTAGCTCCTCTTGCCTGCCCTTCCATCCTCCCCTAATTTCCTTTGACTACCCCACTGCTCTTCCTTCTATTTCATGATATTCACAGTCCACAACACTTTTTTTTTCTTTTTTTCTCCCTAGCTTCCACATATGAGCAGAAACAGATCCTTTAACTTTCTGAGTCTGGCCTATTTCACTTCATGTAGTGCTGTCAAGCACCTTCCAACCAGTTCCCGGCACATGAGTGGCTGAGTTCAATGCCATTGTGTATATACACCACATTTTTTTTCCCATTTATTCATGGACGGACACCTATGCTGGCTCCACAGTTTGGCTGTTGTGAACTGTGCTGCTGTGAACATGGGTGTGTATGGACCACTGTCATACGATGACTAATTCTTCAGAATAAATATCAAGCAGTGATATAGTTGGATCATATGAATATACAGTCCCACTAACAGTGTGAACATGTTCCTTTTCCTCCACATCCTCTCCAGCAGTTATTACTGTCTGTATTCTTGATGACTGTCACTCTGAGATGAAATCTCAGTGTACTTTTGATTTGCATTTCCCTAATTGCTATAAACTTGAATGTACTCGTTGGCCATTTGCACTTCTTTGGAAAAGTGTCTGTTTAATGAATTTTGTCCCTTATTAGTTGGGTTATTTGGCTTTTTGGTATAAAGTATTTTGAGTTCTTTATATATTCTAGATATTAATCCTCTGTCAGCAGAGCAGCAGGCAAAGACTTTCTCCCATTCTGTGGGTTGTCTCTTCACATTCTTAATTATTTCCTTGCTGTACAGAAGCTTTTTAATTTAATGCCATCCCAGTTTTTAACTCTTGGCATTATTTTACTGTGCTTTCAGGGTCCCATTGAGAACATCACTGCCTGTGCTTAAAAGCTGGAGTATTGACCCAATGTATTCTTTTAGTAGTTCATACTTTCTCGTCTAATTCCAAGGACTCTGATCCATTTTGAGTTTACTTTTGCACAGGGTGAGAGTTAGGGGAGTTAGTCTCATAGTTCTGCATAAGGCTTTTGATGTTAAGAGAGAGTACAAGCGCATCTCATATTTTTACATGAAAATACTTGGGATGCTATGATGAAAATCAGTAGAATTTTTAGAGGATGAAGTATAGCAGAACTAATACTTTATAATGGATATCACCTGCGAGGCAGTATTTGCAGTGATTCATACATAATAACTTGAATGAGTTGATATTTTCCATAGTCTCAACACACAGATGAGAAACTGAGGCACAGTTTAAGAGTACATAGCTAGTAAGTAACAAATTTAGTCTAGGAAGTTTGGTTCTAGAGAATTATTCTTAATTACTATGCCAGTCTTCTTTAAAAATAACTATATCTGAATCAAGCAGGGTTACAGAATCAAGATATGCTGCTAAACTAAAAAAAAATTAACAACAGGAAATTTTAAAGGTAAGTGGTATAGGTTTTAAAATCTGAGTTACTTAGAGCTAAACTGGAAAAAATTAGGAAGTGTATTTGTAGAAAGTAATCTGTCCTCACAGGTTAATGATATAATCAGAGTTGGTTGCTTTTATGCATTTCTATGTTCATTGAGAACATAGAAAATGTGGTCAACAAAACAAATTTTATCCTAATGTTGGAAAGAAATGGAAATAAAAATATGTGGAATTTCCACGAAGTCAATCACTCTGATTAAAAAAAAAAAAAAAACCAAAACAGATGCCTTGTTTCCTTGTAAACTTAGATCTAATTTAGTAATCTCCACATAATTTAGTTCACAGCCACACACTGCCACGTACTCTGTTATGATGGTACTCCAGAGCCCTAGCTGAGACTTTCTACCACCCCCAGAATCCTAACTTTGCCTCCCTACCACCCCCCACAAGCCTAGCAGAGCCTCCCTACCACCCCCAGGGCCCTATCATGCCTCCTTACCACTCCCAGAGCCCTAGCCGTGCCTCTCCTACCATCCCCAGAGCCTTAACTGGGCCTCCCTACCACTCACCCCCAGAGACCTCTTCGTGCCTCCCTACCACCCCCAGAGCCTTAAATGGGCCTCCCTACCACTCACCCCCAGAGACCTCTCCGTGCCTCCCCTACCACCCCC
>PVKS010028342.1:0-26532 GCA_004027875.1 Aplodontia rufa | reverse complement strand
TATAGCATTATATCTTATCTGGATTTAACATATGATAATAGACCAACTTTCTCACTGGCCAGTGTCTAGTCCCAACCTCCACAGATGAGTGGAGACAATCGACCATTAGTTCTCTGGGTTAAGCTGATTTTACTCAGCATGATATCTTCCATAGCCATCCATTTACCTTCAAAGGCTGCAATATCATTATTTCTAATTGCTGTGTAATATTCCATGGTATAAATGTACCACAGTTTTTGGATCCATTCATCCAGTGAGGGACATCTGGGTTGTTTCCATAGCCTAGCAATGGTAAATTGTGCTGCTATGAACATAGATATTGCTGTGTCACTATAATGTGCTGATTCTAAATCCCCTGGAAAGATTCCCAGGAGTGGAATAGCAGGATCATGTGGTGGGCTCATCCCTAGTTTTTTGAGGATTCTCCACACTGCTTTCCAGAGGTGCTGTACCAGTCTGCAGCTCCACCAACAGTGTGTTAGTGTGCCTATCTCTCCACAGCCCCTCCAGCATCTATTATTGTTTATTCTCTTCATCTTTGCCATTCTGACTGGTGTAAGGTGATATCTTAACGTGGTTTTCATTTGCATTTCTCTGATCACTAGAGATTTAGAGCGCTTTTGACAGAATGCCCATTTGAATTATATTAATTCTCTCTGATGAAGAGCATGGAACATCTTTCCATCTCCTCAGATCTTCTTGGATTTCTTTTTTCAGTGTCCTGTAATTTTCATTGTAGAGCTCTTTTACTTCCCTTGTTAGATTAATTCCCACGTATTTCATTATGTTTGAGGATATTGTGAAGGGGACCCATTTCCTGGTTTCTTCTTCTGCCCTTTTATTGTTAGTGTATAGGAAAGCTATTGATTTTTTGGATGTTGATTTTGTAACCATGCCACTTTGCTAATTGTATTTATAAACTCATGTAGTTTTCTGGTGGAGTTTTTTGGATCTTCCAGATACAGGATCATGTCATTAGCAAAAAGGGATTGTTTGACTTCCTCTCTTCCTGTTCTTATCCCTTTGATTTCCTTCTCTTGCCTGATTGCTCCAGTTAGGGTCTCAAAAGCTATATTGAATAAAAGTGGTAAGAGGCTTGTGCTGTTCCCAGGTTTAGTGGAATTGCTTTCAACTTTTCTCCATTTACTATTATGCTAGCTGAGGATTTGACATATATGGCCTTCACAAAGTTAAGATCCTTTGATCCCTATTTTCGCTAGAGTTTTGATCGTAAATGGGTGCTGAATTTTATTGAAGGCCTTTTTTGCATCAATTCAAATGATCATGTGGTTTTTGTCCTTAATTCTGTTTAAGTAATGCATTACATTTATCAATTTGTGTATGTTGAACCAGCCTTACATACCTGAAATGAAACCCACTTTATCATGGTGAATTATCTTCTTGATATGTTATTTATTTATTTATTTATTTGTTTTAAAGAGAGAATGACAGAGAGAGAGAGAGAGAGAGAGAGAGAATATCAATTTTTATTGAGTTTTTCAAATGGCTTTCATTGCTCTGACACTTAGTTGTATATGTAGGTGCTGGGGTTTGAACCCATGTACTTGTGCATGCCGGGCAAGCACTGTAATCACTGAGCCACTACTCCAGCCCCTTCTTGATGTGTTTTTGCATACAGTTTGGTAGAATCTTTTTAAGGGTTTTTGTGGCAATGTTTATCAGGCATATTGGTCTATAGTTTTCTTTTTTTTTTTTTTGATATGACTTTGTTGGGTTTTGGTTTCAGTGTTGTGGTTGCCTCATAAAAAGTGTTTGGGAGAGTTCCCTCCTTTTCAGTTTCTTGGAATAGCTTAAGGAGAGGTGATAGCTCCTCCTCGTAGGTGTGGTAAAACTCAGGAATCCATCAGGTCCTGGACTTTTGTTCTTTGGTAAGTTTTTAATTGCTGTATGGCTTTCAGTGCATGTTATTGGGCTGTTAAGGATTTCAATATCATCCTGCATCTTTTTAGGGATATTGTATGTGCTAGAAAATTGTCCATGACTTCCAGATTCTCTAATTTAGAGGAGTATAGTTTTTTACAATATGTTCTTATATATGATTTCCATTGGGTCTTTGGTGATTGCTCCCTTTTTATTGTTGATTTTATTGATTTGCTTCATTTCCCTCCGTCTTTTAGTGAGATTGGCTGGGGGTATAAATGTTATTTATTTTTTCAACGTACCAACTCTTTGTTTTGATTCTTTTTATTGTTTCTTTGTTCTCAATTTCTTTGATTTCAGCTCTGATCTTGATTATTTCCTGTCTTCTTTTGGCTTTCGGGTTAGATTTTCTTTCTTTTGTAGGGATTGGAGGTGGAGCATAGCTTATTATTTGGGTTCTCTCCTCATTTTTGATATGGGCACTCAGTCCTATAAATTTTCCCCTTAAGAATGCTTTCATGCTGTCCCATGGGTTTCAATATATTGTGTCTTCATTCTCATTCTCTTCCAAGAATTTCTTGTTTTCTACTCTCATGTATTCTTGGATCCATTCTTCTTTTGGGTATTATTCAATCTCCATGTATATGTGTGTTTTCTGTTATGATTTTTGCTGTTAATTGCTAGGGATGGTATTATGATCTGATAGGATACACGGAATAATATCTACTTTTTAGTATTTGCTGAGATTTCCTCTATCTTTCTTGGAGAAAGATCCATGTTCTGATAAGAAGATATATTCTGGTATTTGGGAGTGGAGTATTCTATAGATGTTTGTTGAGTCCATTTGTTTTATGGAGTTGTTTAGGCTGGAGATTTCTTTATTTTTACTCTTTTTGTTTTTGCTTTGATGATCTGGTGACAGAGGAGTGTTGAAGTCTCCCAGTATTATTGTGTTGAGGTCCCTAAGTGGTTTTCTGTGATGGAGTAATTTGTTCACATAGTTGGGAGTAGTGTTTTTTGGAGAGTATATATTTGGTGTGGTTATATCTTCCTGTTGTGTTGTTTCTTTATTAATATATAGTGGACTTCCTTATCTCTTCTGATTAGTTTATGTTTGAAATCTACTGTTTCGGATACAAGTATTGCAAAACCAGCTCTCTTTCTTGGGCCATATGCATGGTGGAGTTTTTTCCATCTTTTCACCTTCAATCTGTGGATGTCATTGGCTGTAAGGTGGGTCTCTTGTAAACAGAGTATTGTTTGATTTTTTTTTTTTGTTCCAATCTGTTAATTTGTGTCTTTTGAGTGGTCCATTAAGACCGTTCATATCTACCGTTAGAATGGAAATGTGGTTGTGGTTCATAGTCATTGACTTTTATCAGTAAGTTCTGTGCTGTCTTGGTTTGGCATTGATAACATGTACCTTTATTGAATTTCCTCTTTTTTTGTGGGTTTTGATTAGTGTTTGCTTGTTCTTTCCTCTGTAGTTTATCTTTGAGGATTTCTTGTAAAGCTGGTTTTCTGTTCATAAATGCTGCAAGTTTGATCTTATTATGAAAAGTTCTTATTTCTCCCTCATATTTGAAGCTGAGTTTTTCAGGGTATAGTATGCTTGACTGCATGTTGTGTTCGTTTATTTGTTGAAAGATATCTATCCATGATCTTAGCTTCCAGAGTCTGATTGAAAAAGTCAGAGGTAATTCTAATTGGTTTGCCTATGAATGTGATTTGGCATTTCTCCCTTGCAGCTTTTAATATTTCCTTGTTATCCTTGTTGTACATTTTGAATATGATATGTCTTGGTGAGTTTCTCATTTGTTTAGTCCTATTGGGTATCCGGTAAGCTTCTTGGATGAGTATATATTTCATATCTTTCTGTATTTTTATATGGGCAAAATTTTCTTTAACTATTTCCTTTAGAATGTTCTCTATGCCATTCATTTGCATTTCAATTTCCTGCTGTATCCTAAATACTCTTAGATTGTTTCTTCTCATCTCAGAGATTTTTAAAATGCTGTTCGTGTTCTGTGAGTTATTTTTTTTTTTTTGTCAACTGTGCACTCAAGCGTGCTCAGCCTGTCCTCATTGTCAGAAATTCTTTCTTCAATAGCTGAAGTTCTGTTTTCTGCAGAAGTCAATTATTAATTTCTTCCATGGTTCCTCTCATGTCTTGACTGCAGATTTTAGCTCTGTTACATTTCTTTTTTTGCATATATTTATTTCTTTGATAATTGAGTTTCTCTGCTTTTGTGTTTTCTTAGTCCCTTCATTACATGTTCTTTTAGTTCATTGTTCCTTTTAGTTATCAGATCATTGATAATTTGTAGTAGATTTTCATTCTGCTCCCTAACTGTGGGCTCCTTGATAGGGGAGTTGTGAGTTTGGGGTGAACCTCTTCTAGTTTGATTCTTCATCTTTCAAAAGTTTCTTGTGGATCTATGAATTGGGGTTCCCTGTTTGGAAGCAAGACAAGTTTCTGGGTTCCTTTTCCTTAGAGTTCAAGGGTTGGGTCCAGTACCACCTCTCTGATGACCACTTTCTTCCTGAAAGCTATTTCTGCCTAGAACCTTGTTTGTTGTACCTTTTGGAACTTCCTTCCAGGACTGGAACTTGGCACTTCGTGTGGTTTCTGGGCAGCCCGCTGTGTTGTTGAAGCTAGGCGTTACGAATGTGTCACTGGATGCTATATGTTCCTAGAGGTGTGGGTAGGCCACAATGGTCTAACCTATGAGCTGTGCTGGGATCTGGGATCCTTGGTGGTGGGATGGGCCCAATATATCTGGACCTGGCATGTGTGCATGACAGCTGGGTGGTGTCTGGATGTGAGGTCCTTGGAGGTGTCTGGTGTGCCTATTGTGACAGGACTGAAGTCCTCAGTGTGCACAAGTATGGGGTGGCATCTGCTGAGGGTTCATGTTTCTTAAATTGAAGTGAATTCTTGGCTTGTGATCTCTATCTGATTGTTTCTGTTTGTTCTTTGCTATTGGATTGGAAGCTTTGTCCCATCCCTTACTTAAGTTGGGGTGATGCTGGGAAAGTTGAGTTCAGAAGTTATATCCCTGTTGTGAACTGTGAGTGTCCCTTAAGATTTCCAGCTCCTCGTGAGCTAATAGGAGATCATCAATATGAACGGCCAATGCATGCAATATTTGGTATTAATTGGTTATTTTGTATAGACTATATTACACTGTTAAATTCTACCTATGAATGTGAGTCTTTTTTTTTTTTTGGCGACAATACTATTTAACTATCACCTATGTCAGCCTTTAAAGCATGCAATAGCCATTGAGTTCGGCATTCACAGCAGTAATGGTTACCCACCATTAATGATGGGGGTGGGCATCAAATGGTATAAAGTAATTAGAATTCAGAGAGAGAAGGGAATGTAACAGGAAGTTAGAGAGGATGTTGCATTATCTGAGTGTCAGCAGAGAGAATGTAGGGAAGGTAAAGGATTTGCTAGAGAAAAAAGAAAGGGGAAAAAACAGAGGAGGAAGAGACTGATGTAGCAAAATAGAGGAAGGGTGAAAGAAATATTAATAGGACTTGGATGATAGCATAAGGAAGGGTAGAAGCAAGCCCATGAAAATGTTGCAGGTGGGGCACAATACAATTCAAATACTAAATGAACTGAACAAAATTCCCCCCCTCACCAGGCTGGACAAGGACAGACATTTACATTGAAGAAAATAGTCAGGAATGAAGGGAATATAGACAAATGGAATAAAAGGGGAAAAGAAGAAGAAGAAGAAAAAAATGGGTAATGACAACTGTAAAAACCCTGACAAAGACAAAATGAAACAAACAAACAAACACACCTGTTGGGGTCTGACCTTTACTTTATCAGCTGCCCTGGATCTTGTTGCTGTTTGCATAAGCTCCTTCGGGAGGGGCTGCTAGATTGTACATTGTTAAGCTTGAAAAACAGGGTGTGGACAGGGGCTTCAGACTTTTCGCATTGGTTTCACCTGCCAATTATTCTAGATCCTTCAAAAGGCGCAGGTAGAGGCTTATTGGTCAAACGTGTGCCTCCGAAATCCAGGTGTGCCAAATGAAGGAGCTAATGTAGAGAGGCCTCCAGGGGGCGGGGTGAAGGCCCTTAAAGAAGAGACTCCAGCCAGCAGTGGAGGGCTCTCACCTCTTCTGGGGAGAAAGCTCTCGCACTTCTGCTGCTCATGGTGTTTCTGCTTCTTTGAAGGATGAGCTCTTGCCAGCAGCCGAACCTGGCTATGCCTCGATCCTGAACTTCCCAGCTTCCAGAACTGTGAGAAATTGCTGTACATGTTTGTTCTGAAGTAGAGTCTTGCAGCGTTGCCTTGACTTGTTTGAGATCACCCAATGTTAGGCATTTTGTCGTAGCAGCACAAATGGACGAAGAGACTGAGACATTTACTTTGCCTTGAAAGAGAGATGTAAAGTATGGATATATAAAAAGAGAAGTAAAGCTTGGATAAAGAAAGACCATTTCAGGTCTCTGGCCTGTGGTTTTTCTCATCCCCAGCCCGTCCCTCAGGTCAGAACCTGGCTGGACCAGGACACAAACATACACACGCACAAAAAAACAACTATTATTTTTATATATCCATGAACCAATCAACTTCTCCAGTTGGCCATCAAATACATGTCAAAAACCAGAAAGAAAAAATTAAAAAAAAAATCTTAATGAAAGCTTGGAACTGTGGTCACTGGGGTTGTCCTTCTACACGTTGGGAGCAGTTACTCACTCTCTGCTTAAGTTTTGTTATCAGGGCCTCTCAGTCTGGAATTGTGATCTCAGGTATAGGACTGGATGTCCTCAGCCTCCTGGGTTTTCTGGGTGGAGATTTCAGTGAAGAGAGCAGATTATGGAATTCCCTGAGGGCTGATCTTTGCCAGTTTCCCTGGGAATCTGAAACTCAGGAGTCTTATGGCTTTTTTGAGAAGGGCGTTAAAATGCTTTGAATGCTCCCTCTTCTGGTTCTACTCCTGGTCCCTCCAAGGTTTTTGAGATCAGACTGAAGTCTCTCTGTGCTCCTGCCCCACCATAGCTTATCACATGGAACTTTCTGGCTGAGGGTAGGTGTGGACAGGGCTGAACAAGGCTCTCCTTTACTCCTCAAACCCGAATCCCCCTGACCTAAGTGAGAACAGGGCCTGTCCCATGCCTCCTCTTCTGGTTCAGCTTTTGAACTGTGGATGGCTCCTGGTGCAGTTGCAGAGTAACCTGCTCTGAACTGCTGACTCGCTCCCACCGGGCAGTCTGTTCCTAAAGACTCCCGATTCTCTCTTTCACAGGCAGTTGAGAGACACTGTTCTCCCCTTATGCAGTGGAGCGGCAGTAGAGGTGTCTCTAATTTAGCCCAATGTACAATTCTTTGTATCACTCTGCTTCTCTGCAGCAGATTGGATCCCCCATTATGATTCAGCTCCTCCCCCACTCCCTTGTTGATTGGAACAATGGTGGTAGCAGCTGCCACTGCTGTGTCCTGGCTGGGATGGATATAATCCCTCTTTTCCATTTGCTGCACCCAAATCTCTGATCTTCCAAAAATGTCCCATAACTAGTGCTATGTTTCTGTGATGATTTTCACCAAAATGCACCTCGCAGCAATGGAGCTGTCCTGGAGTTTTTCCCCTGGTTGTGAAGCCAAAGGAGAAGCAGACTTCCCGCAGCCTGTCATCTTCTATTCCCCCACTTTTCTCCTAGAGTCAGAAGTTGGAGAACAAAACAAATTAGGCAAGTTCAATTGTGTTTCTCCCAACTCTTTTTTTTTTTAAATTGTTAAAGAGAGTGGGACAGAGAGAGAGAAAGAGAAACAATTGTTATTTAGTTTTTCATGTGGCCTCCATTGCTCTGCAACTTCATTGTGTAAGTGGTGCTGGGGTTTGAACTGGCGCACTCAGGCATGCTGAGCTAGCACCCTATAACCACTGAGCCACTGCTGCAGCCCCTCCCAACTCTCATTGGAATATATTATTTGGTTTGATATATTGTAAATTATAGAAAAGCCAAAAGTTGTATAAGCCAAATATATGCAGGCTTTACGTTTTGCTTTAATCTTATAATATGAAGATTGACAGTTAACCATGATATTATGGTTCATATTGACATATAATTTGAACTACCCAGATCGTTTATATTTCTCAAATTATGGTTCTTAAATATTTTCCTAGTGGTAGAATCAATTTCTGTTTGAATTGTTTGGTTGGTTTTATTGTTGCTTTACATGTAAGGATATTTTATGATTTCGTTGGAAATTTTCAGAATGGTTAAGATACTCAATTTAGCTAATCTCATTTAGTTAAGCCATTCTCTTAAAGTAGCAGGCCATATGTGACTTTATCCATACTTATATGTCTAAACTTACATATGTTTTGTTTAATCTACTATGTCTATAGTATTATTACTTTCCAGTGGTGGTATATTAAACATAATTTTAACTACTGCATTGGAATGTAGGATAGTTTTAGGTTAAGTAGCAGATTATTACTTAGTTTTAAATTAGTGTCAGATCTTTTGAAATTATCATTGCCAGCCAAGATAATGCTATTCTAGCATAAATGTGACACTGTTTCTGAAGTGAAATCAATACGTATTCATAGAAGAAAGAATTTTGGACTCCTTGAGGAAAGCAGGGTGAAGAATCTGTTTTAGATTCCAGAGTATAGCACCAAAGCATTTGACATCTTAATTCTCTTAAATAATTATTTTCTGATTTTATTTCATAAAATTTGACTTAATTATGTTGTTGCTGTAATTGTTCTTTGAGATATTTTGCATCAATCACTAAAATTTGGGGGATGAGAAGCAGTTCTTAAAATGACCATTGAAATTATCTGTTAAATATTTGCTCTTACATTAGATATCCCTTTCTTCATTTCTAACCTTCCTAAATAGTGATGGTATTTTAATTTTGTATTGCTGCTGTAACAAATATTTACTATCAATTTAATGGCTTAAATCAATACAAATTTATTATCTTTTAAGTCTGTAGGCCAGAAGTCTAGTATGAAACTAACTGGACTAAAATCAAGGTGTTGTAAATAGAATGCCTTAGGATGTAGGAATATATTTACTGCTTATTTGGATTTTTGGCAGAATTCAGTTCCTCAAAATCATAGGAATGAGGTCTCGTTTTCTTACCCTCTGTACCCTGAAAGTTATTACACATTCAAGAGGCTACCACTTTTTTTTGGCTTGTGTTTTCATTCTCCACCTTCACATTCAGCAAGAGGCCCTCAATTCCTTCTCATTTTATATTTCTGACACATTTTACCTCTGTAATTTTCCACTCTGACAGACTTACCTGATTACATTGGGTTCTCTGATAATCCAGAATAATCTCCCCATTTTAAGTTCCCTAACATTAATCATATGTGCAGACCCACTTAACATGTAACATAATATATTTGCAGGTTCCAAGAACTGGGACTTGGACAACTTTGAGGAGTTCATATTTCTGCTTCCTATAAATGTAGTATTGACTAGTATCTGACTTTACTAGATCGATTTTCTTTTTTCATTTATAATACCTCTGATATTTTTCCCTTGATTTAGTGAATATAAAATAGATGTTAATGTTCAGATTTCCTAAGGAATTATATTACATAAAATTCTTATATGGAAATTATAAGGGTAACAGATTCTAGAAGTATTGAAAAGATTATGTTTTCAGCATATTCATTTCCAAAAGAGACAGTTTTATATGTTTTTGTAAGTTTTTAACAACTGATTCTAATACTTAGTACTAAGGTTCATAGTTATTCATAGAGCAGCAGAAAGTAAACCATTACATGTGAAATGGTCTCTTAATACGGTAGCAAAACATTTTAAAATGAAGAAATATTCGGTTAGAGCATAAACTTTCAAATATTTATTAAAATTTATATCAGTTTTAATAATGAATGACTTTGCATCTTAATGTATTATTTCTTTCCTACTTAGATCATCACAAAGTATGTATATGAGCTCCTGGAGAAGGACTGTAATTTGAAAAAAATCTCTATTCCAGTAAGTCCAATTTTTAAAAAGTATTAATACCTAATAAAATATGTACTTCTAAGTTAACTTCTTTTCAGTTTGAAAAATGTTTTAGGTTGTGATAAGTTTAAATTTAAAGCTTATATTGCACTGATACTGATAAAGATAATTTTAGATTCCCATCAATATACTTCATCTTATTGTGTGTAATAGTTCTTTTATTAAAGTCAAACTCTTCAATGGAAAGGAACAAAATACAGATTTACTACTTTTTGGAAAATGGTACCCATTCAAAGAATCATCCTTTCTTTTACCCTGGATTATTTCATTGGAATAATTGTTTGAAAAATAGCAGTACTTTTTGTTGCATTAGACATTTCCTAACTCTTTAAATCTTGACTTTTTAGGAAACTATAATATTTTTATGTCTCATATATGTTCCTAAATTCATCCATGATGCTTTTTTTTTTTTTTTTTTTTAGCATTGCCTCTTCCTTTTCTATCAAAACACTGTCTTTAAATTTTGCACATTTTACCATTTGAAGTGAAAAAGTTTTGAAATTTGTTCTTGGACTCAAATCTCAAATATAAAAAGCACTTTCCTTTTAATTTAAACACAAATTATTAAGCATTCAAATGAAGAAATAGGAAGCTTATATGTGAAATGATGGTTTGGACTATATTAGATGATCTTTGCTGTCCAGGACAACTCTGATTTTTTGATATATAGGAATCTGGAAGACCTAATGAAAGTGATGATGTAATGCACAAAACTTTGCATAGAGATAATTATGTTTACGTGGAATTTTTCATAAGATTTTGAAATTTCTTGGTTTATATTATTGTCTTATAAATTGAAGGGAATTGTTGAGGATTTCTTAGTGTTATCCATCTCCACAATTGGTTCCGTAGGTCAATTTAAAAAACTATTTTGCATGTATGTATGCATGTATGTGTATACCAGCAATTGAACCCAGGGCACTTAACCGCTGACCTACATTCCCATCCCTTTTTATTTTTTATTTTGAGACAAGGTCTTGCTAAGTTGCGTAGAACCTCTCTGAGTTGCTGAGGCTGGTGTTAAACTTGTGATCTTCCCGCCTCATCCTCTCCAGTTACTGGGATTATAGGTAGGCACCCTTGTGCCCAGCTTACATTTATTTTTCTATAGGTGACCTGAGAGCTAGGTCACATTGTTAGTCATTCTTTCATTGATTCATTTAATTCAACATCTGTTTATTGGAAGATCTTTTAATTTGTGGAAATTCCAAATCCTTGTGAAGTTATTAGTGAAAAAAACATTGCTCTTTGTGATAGGTCAACCCTTGGTTTGTTTGGAAACTTTCCTTCCTTTAGAAATACATGTAAACTATGTTTTTAGTACCTTTTGGAGAATGAATGTGTCAGTGGTTTTTTTTTTTTATTCAAACTTTAGTTTTGACTTTATGATCTACTGTTTTACTCTGAAAACTATATATTGAATTTGATCTGTAAAATCGAGGTAGACTTTTGTTACTTCATCCAGTTTTTCTTTCTTGTCAATTTTATTTCTTTCAGAGATTCTGAAGAATATTTTAAAAGTCTTAGGTTAATTCATTGATATGCATAGTTAATATTGAATTCTTTAACTTCTTAATTTCTCGTTCTATGAAACCCTTAAGCTTGCTTCAGTCTCTAGATTTCTAGTACAGATCACAAGATAATTGGCTATATAGATCATGTTTTCGGATTATATTTCACTAACTTTCTTTATAGAAAACCTGAAATCTGGTAGAGGACTTTGTTTGATGAATCTGATTATTATTCCCTCATTTTAAATTTATAATATAAAGCTAATAGATATATAATGAGATTTATATTATACAAGTCCTTAAGTAAGCATCATGTCTGATTTAGTAATAAAGTTTCCCTCATTTTATAAACTTAGCCCCTCAAAAAGCCCAAATTAATATCTGTCTTGAGTAATCACATATTACATAGTTCTGACATTTTTCTTCAGTAATTGTTTTATCCTGCAATTCTCTTAAATCCTAGAATTATCAGTGAATGTGTGTGTGTGTTTTTAAAGAGATGGTCGTTTTACTAAGGGAATACCACCAAACCCTTCTTTTTCTGGTAATGAACTAAATTTTACTTTTATAAGCTAATATTCAAAATAAACCTCCATTTTAAAAATTAAAATACTTTGTAAAAACCTATGATTTGACAGTAAAAATCGTGATCATGTTTTATATTTGCTCCAGAATTTACACAAATGGGCACAAAATGTCCTTAATTATGGCATCACATACTGTGTAGAATATTGGAAAATAATCTTAATAATTTCACTACAGATTTTCAGTATATTACAGAAACCATGCTTAAGGATCACAATATGTGGGATTCATTATTATCCCCAAATCAATTGTTAACTGGTAAAAATTATTTGTGCAGTCTCACTGACCTAATGGTATTTGAAGTTGGTTTGTCAATAAAATGAAGTGATGTACGGAAATGACCTTTGTGTGTCTTACTTAATGAAAGCTTAGCTTAATTAATTACCACTGTTTGAAGATAAATGGCCTTAGAATAGCTATTTCCAAGATTAATGAAGGAAACTTATTTCATTCATTTGGATATTTCATTGTATAAACTTAGCATTATTTTACACAAAAATAAGTTACAGTTGCCATTTACAGAGTCTGAATTCTCTGTTAAATCAAGGTGAATATAACCCAATGACTAGGCCACATAGTTCTCTTATCACTTGATCATCATTACATTCTTAATCTTTATTGTTGTTTTTCTTGTATATTATGCTATTATCACATTTTAAAAGTCAACTTTTCTGAATGTTCAAGTAAAACTTTATTTCAGCAGAAGTAAATTTAGTCACATATAGGAAGTTTAATAACAAGCCTGATAATATAAAATGGAAGAATAACTATTATTTGAGGAATTTAGGGAAAGGGGGTAGATATTTTGTAGAAAATAAGATTCCACACATTTCAGATGAAATGATGAGGTAATTTTTTTAAATATTAAAAAATCTGATCAGGTTTTTTATTCATTTATTCATGGCTATATTTAATTTGTAGCCACTTAATTCTTGAGAAACATTGTAATGTAAAAAAAAAGATCTTCTGAAAATTAGTCCTCTTACAGTTTTAAAATGATTATGCTAGATTTCAAAGTGGCAACATCTCATTGCTTAAAAAATTGACAGGTCTGCCCTCTGTTAACAGGAGACTGGATCAAACAGACACTTATCAGTGCCAACTGTAAAGCGTATATCTGCAGGTTTTCTCATAAAGATTGATGGCCATTTCCGTGGCCATTCCAGAATACATTAAGGTCTTACTTTATTTTTTATTCATTCCATATAGTCATACATATAGGAGGGAAATGTTGCCACATAATCATGATCACATGCATAATAACAGAGCAAACCAAGGCTGATGCCAGTTTAATATTTCCCTGCTTTGGGTTTCCCCCAATTTCATGTTTCCCCTACTTTACCCCCTTTATAGTTGGGCTTCTCATGGAAGTCTAAGGTTCCTTACTTGGTTGATAACCCCCCTACTCCCTCCCTCCGGATGCCTTGATATCCCTCTTTTTCCCACCCTCCCTTCCTGGCCCCCTCCCTTTATCTCTCAGTGTCATAGACACTGTTCCCTCTGTTCATGTAAAAATTCACCCATGTTGAGGTTATTATTAGCTTAGCCAACTTTCAGTCTGTTTCTGATTCTATTCTAGCTTCCACGTATGAGAGAAAACATTCAACCCTTGAGTCTCTGAGTTTGGGATATTTCACTTAGCATGATTTTTTCTATCTCCATCCATTTTGCTGCAAATGCCATGGTATCATTGTCTCTAATGCAGAGTAGAACTCCATTGTATATATGTACCACAGTTTTTGAATCCACTCGTCCAGTGAGGGGCATCTGGGTTGGTCCCATAGTTTAGGTATATAGTAAATTGATCTGCTAAAAACATTGATGAAGCTGTATCTCTGTAATAAGTCGATTCTAGCTCTTTTGGAAAATACCCAGGAGTGAGATAGTTGGGTAATAAGGTGGTTCCAGCCCTAGTTTTTTGAGGAGTCTCCACACTGCTTTCCAGAGTGGCTGTATAAGCTTACATTCCCACCAACAGTGTGACAGTGTATTCTTCATTTTTGCCACTGTGACAGTGAGGTGGAATCTCAGCCCGGTTTTGATTTGCATTTCCCTAATTGCTAGTGATGTAGAGCATTTTCTCATATATTCATGGGCTTTTTGGACTTCCTCCATTGAGAAATTTCTATTTAGCTCTCTAGCCCATGCCCAGTCCCGGCCGGCAGGAACCGGACAATGCTCTCATTCAGGGGGTGAACTGAGGTTAAAATAGACCCACTGGTCTTAAGTTTAAGGCATTACATTTAGAGACAAGGCTATTCACATTCAGAGTCCTTGTTTCTACTGCCATACCAGAGTCCGTGTTTCTGCAACCGAGGCTCTTACTGCCTGCATCTTCTACTGCTGCTGATCTCTCCACCATCGCTGTTGCTGCTGCTGCTGCTGCTGCTGCTGCTGCTGCTGCTGCTGCTGCTTCCATGCTTCTGTGCTTCTGCTTCAGGACAGGGCGGGTTGCTTCTTCTCTGGCTGCTTCTCCTTGGGCCGCTTCCTCTACCTGACTAGCTGCTACTCTATTTATCCATTACAATAGCCAATAGGGGTACAATGCAAACACGTTTATACAATTGTACAAATGAGTGACCAAATAGCTTAGTCATGCGGTCAGGCATTATGTCACTAAGGAAGATACAAGCCAGCTGGGTCAGAGTTGTTTACCACCAATTCTTTTACAAGCCAGCTGGACCTCATGTTGGGGGATCCCCAACAAGCCCATTTATTGATTGGATTGTTATTTTTGTGTTTAGTTTTTTGAGTTCTTTGTATATTCTGGTTATTAGCCCGCTGTCCAAGGTGTAGCAGGGAAAGATTTTCTCCCATTTTGTAGGTTCTTTCTTGACTAAATCTTTAGCTGTGCAGAAGCTTTTTAGTTTAATGGCATCCCATTCATTTATTTTTGGCTTTAATTTTTGCGCTATGGGAGTCTTGTTAAGGAAGGTGGTGCCAACACCTATGTCATGGAGTGTTGATCCTATTTTTTCTTAAAGCAATTTTTTCTTCAAGTTGCTGGTTTAATTTCCAGATCCTTGAGCAATTTTGATTTGATTCTTGTGCACGGTGAGAGGTACGATCCAATTTCAGTTGTCTACATATGGCTTTCCAGTTTGTTTAGCACCATTGTTGAACAGGCTGTCCTTACACACTATGCTTTTGCCCCCTTTTTCAAATATCAGATGGTTAACAATTTGAGGGTTTGTCTAGGTATCTTCTGTTCTGTTCCATTGATCTTCATTTCTGTTTTGATACCAATACCACACTGTTTTTATTACTGTAGCCTTATAATTTCAGGAGTCACAATTCCTCCTCCTGCTTGCTCTTTCTTGCTTTGTATTGTTTTGGCTATTCTGAGTCTTCTGTTATTCCATATGAATTTGAGAATTGCTTTTTCTATATCTGTGAAGAATGTCATTGGTATATTGATGGGAATTGCATTGAATCTGTATAGTGCTTTCAGGAGAAAGGACATTAAGCCTTACTGACTTTAAGAGGCACTTTTATTTTTGTAAACATATTGTTTTGGAACTACTTTGATATCTTTTTTTTGTACAATACTAGCTTTGCCTTTTCATTTTTTTCTGCTGTTATCACCATATTCTTTATTTTTCTATTTTTAAGCCATTTTAATTGAGTGATTCTTCTATTTTCTTATAATATTCCCAGATAAAAGGGAATTTTTCTACTTGCTTTTTTTTGTTTCTCATCCACTTTTCTTCCTCTGTGATTTCAATCATATTTTCTGTCATCATTATGATTTTTCCACTGTGGACACAGAATATAGGCGAAGTGACTGTTGCACTTCATAACTCTCTTTCCACATTTTTATTTAATAATAATTTACTAATAATAAATTTGTAAGTATGTCATTTTAATTCTTAACATTGTATTGCTCTTTTTAAATTTCTTTGTAGTGCATTATTATTTTAATCTTTAATATATGCTTTCTGAACCAGGCAAGTATTATAACTATTTAAAGAGGCTGCATGAGTTAAGTGTCTTATTTAAAGGAAGTTACTGATGATGCCTGATAAGATTCATCATTTTAAAACTTGGTTCATTTATTTATTTACTAAATATCTATAGCATCCCAGGCTCTGTTCTAGACACTAATTGTGTAGCTGAGTAGCAAGTAGAGAACTTTGTGCCTTATTGAACTGCCATTCTAGTGGAAAGAGCAGATGATACATAAATATACAAATAGCTGTTGGAAAGTATGCAGTATGTTAGATTGTGGTATATGTACTGTGGAAGAAAATAAAACAGGGAAAGGGACCAGGGAATTCTTAGGGAAGTGTTTGAAATTTTAAATGGGTAGTCAGGGAAGGTTTCTCTGAGAAGAAGGTTATTTTGATAAAGCCCTGTGCCTGTTGTGTTCATGTTGAGCGATTTGTGGTCATTTCAACATAAATACCTGATCATCTAATACTGTGACCAGTCTGATTGTTTTAGAAGTAGAGAAAATTTATTTTTCTATTCCCATGCATAGTGATTAGGAACATTTTTCTATATCTCAAGCTCTGTGTATTTCTTATTTTCCTAAGTATATGTGTGAACATATACTATTGACAAAATGAAAAGCATTACACAGTATTGACCTTCTGTGTATGGGGATGTGTATGTTACTAGTCATCAGAAGTCTTCAGCTTCTGGCTCTCTTTTGGCTGCACAAAGGCTTCCATGCCCAGTTATCAACCACTGCTGATGTGAAGTACCACTCATTGTGTGCTATGGCATATACTGTAAGGTTAGAAAATTATCCCTTCCTTTAAAGTCTATTTAAGTCTTTGAAATCTAGATTGTATATCATGTAAAGACCTAAATATTAAGCATAATCAATATGGATAAAATACTTGATTTTCATCCCGTAAATAACTAGTACAGAAAGAATGATTATTAGAATATACAATGCTGCCCTGTAAAGTAATTGTTATATAATGCTATGTTCACAATCTGAATGAAATTTTAAAATACGTTTATTTATAACTGCATGTGTTTGGTTTAAATAGATTCTTTTCTTAAAGTTTATAGAATTCTTGATAATAGATGATTTTCCAGTTGATGTATCTTCTGATTACGGTTTTTGGTTTTCTTTTATAGTTGCAGTCTACTTCAATTATATGGTTTTCTGTTATAGATTTAGTATACCTAAATTATAGCTATGTGACCTTGGGCAACTTATTTAAACTGGGTTACAAGTTCTTCATCTATTAATTAATATTAATACTACCTTAATAGGATTGTGATTGAAGGAATGAAAATTTTTTTTGAAATTGCATCATGTCTGGGCCATAGGAAGCACTCAAAAACGTTATTATTTATGATGATAATATAATACTACATACAGTAATAATGTAGGGACGCATATATTATTTTTTGTTTTATATATTTAAATTATCACATTTTGCTCATCCATCAAATATGTAATCACTAATTTCTAATGAATATTTTAATTTTATTTTAAACTTTTTTCTTCTAGAATTTTTTAATAATCATTCAATAATTTATAATAATCATTAGTTGTTTTCTCATTTGTATGCCTAAAGCAGAAAACATTTAAATTTATTATTACTTTTTTTTAAATTACAGGTTGATGCCACTGAAAATGAGCCACAGAGTTTTATCTTTATGAGTGAGGATGCTTTGACCAACCCACAGAAACTGATGGTTTTAATCCATGGCAGTGGTGTTGTCAGGGCAGGTCAGTGGGCGAGAAGGCTTATTATCAATGAGGACCTGGACAGTGGCACACAGATCCCTTTTATTAAGAGAGCTGTAGATGTAAGTGAACCTCCTCCTGTTTTTGGCATTTTATAGTTCTGTTTTATTATGTGTTGTAAATTATTTTGTCATGGCCCTTCAAAACCTATATCCTAAGCAAAATACTGTCGTCAAATTGTTATTATTTATTTTACTTTTTGATGATGATTCTGTTAATTTTGCAGTTAGGAGGAAAAACAGTAATATTGAATATACACAAATTAAAATATCCTGGAAATGAATGTTTTCTTATTCTGAATTTTTTTAATTACGTGAAATATCAGTGAACTATCACATATTCATCTGTATTGAAAATACTTCACAAAATGTCATGATTGCTTTTGTAAAATTTTGCCTACCTAATTTAGTGAAGTGAGAAACTAAAGGTCTGCTAGTTTATTATTTCTTTTTCTTCTTCTTCTTCTTCTTCATTTTAGGTCGGCTAATTTAAACTAATTTCTTGTTCTTTAAAGGAAAAGTTAAAGTAACTCATTTTTTTTCTGGTCATTTCTTTAGAATAGTAGTTGGAGACCACAAATAAAACGTATTAAGCACAAAATAAATATATAAAATGGTAAACTGTAATGTTTACTGAATATTTTATTTTCACTTGAATTCCAACTTTTAAAATTTGGTATTTTAAAGTAGTATTCAAGGGGTAGAGTGATGGCTTGGCAGTTATGGTGCTTGCCCATCATGCGCAAGTACGCGAGTTCAAACCCCAGCACCCACTTACACAGCAAAGTCTTAGAGCAACAAAAGCCATAACAAAAACTAAATAAAAAATTGTTTCTCTCTCTGTCTCTCTCTCCTGTCCCTCTCACTTTAAAAAAAAAATATGTTCAAGATTTTGTTTCCTGTAGTATGGCAAATTTTTTTTTTGACCCAGCTGTGTTCAGTTAGTATTGCTTTACTTTGTAATTAAGTTCTACAGTACACAGCCAGATTTTTCAAAGTATGGGTTCTTTCACAGTGTGATTGAAAATCTTCTTCAGAAAAAAATAAGTTAAATGGCATCTTATATAAAGAAATTTAATATAAAATGGCAAATATATTTGTGTATATATTTGCGCAAATATATATATAGTATATGTGTCCATATATGCTATTTTGTTTTATAGGGTTTTAAAATTAAAATCAGAAGGGCTTCTTGGATACATAAACAGTTATAAAAATCAAAAATATTGTGTTCTGTTTTCAGTTGACTCTGAAATGATAATATTAAGTCTTATTCCTGCTCCTAAAGAGTGTTTATCTTAATAGTTGTTGGGAGTCTTAAAATGCTGCAAGTTAAGTTTCTTAAATTAATTGTGTTTCCTCTGGTTTTCATGACTATACAAAGGACACAATGATGTTATTTTTAGTTTGATTGCTATTTTCAGTAATATAGAATTGAAGTAACTTAGTATTTTATTCATAAAATGAAGTTCAGGTTGAAGTAACTCATAAAATATTGTATTTTGTTTCATATTTTAGTTATAAGTAATGAAATGAATCTCTGACACATTTATTTGTGGTTTTAAACAGATCTTATCTATGTATTTTCAGAAGAATATTATACATAAAATGAGTGTACAATTAAGTATTTCAAAATAAAGCTTAGTAATCAAAGTCAGATAACTTTCAACCAGTGAATTCTTGGTGAAATTTTATGTAATTCTGTTATCTGTGCTATAGATAAGCTTTGCCTATTCTAGAATATTTTATTGTTCTGTAAGGCTTTTGAAGTAAGAGAGTGTATGGTCAGCCATGCCAAATAACTTTCTTTAAAAGTCTATTGATATTCCAACAGGACAGTGGATGTTTGTCAGTTACACTACAATGTTAACTTTTTGTTCTTAGAGGTAGAAATGGAGTTTTGAGGATAAAAACATTTTCCTGTGTTGCCATTTTCTTGATTTTTTTTTTTTCCCAATCATGGTAACTCATGTTTCCTTGAAAAGAAGCAGGTAATTTCGAAATATTATGGTGTGTTTTTAAGTTTTACTTTATTCTCTGTATTTAAAAAATGAATATGAACTTGATTGTGGTAACTTCTTTCACGGTAAATACATAAAAACAGATATGTCTCTGAAATCCATATAAAGTGATCTTCACTTCTCAGAATTTATCTTTTCATAGTATTTTCTTTCTTTCTTTTTTTTCAGGGCTGAGGATCGAACTAGGGCCTTTGCGCGTGCTAGGCAAGCGCTCTGCCACTGAGCTAAATCCCCAACCCCTTTTATAGTGTTTTCTTTGGCAGTTCTTAAGGGCTAGTCTATGTAAAGGAAGAGGCAGTCTGGAAAGGATGACATTTTGAGGGAGAAGAAAGATGAAGACTTATAGGGACAAAGGTGCTATCCCATTCTTACTTTTTAATCAGAATAACTCTGCTTTTATGTTAAACTATTTTGTACTTTTTATACAGTTGTATTTAAAGTTTCTATAGCTTAGAAAAGTTTTAGAACCACTATTGTTTGCACATCTGTCAATTTATATATTCCATCTCATGAAAATGGAAGGGAGATCTATATTATAGAGGAAGAATTCAAGGGGGAGAATAGAAGGAAGGTACTGGAGAATTAAATTGATCAAAATATGTGCATGTACAGATATGCTGTAATCAAATCTATTCTGTATAATTATTAGGCTCCAAAAAATCATTTTGTATGAATGGTGTATAAGAGATAAATCCCCTGAAATGCTTCTGAGGTTTCTATAACTAATATTTTACTTTTGTAATAATCTTCATTGTATAATACATTACTTGGGTAAGAAACAGTATACATGATTCCAGTAATTATCATGTGTCCTATTCTGTAGTTTGAGAGTTACTCATATTTATTTCTTCTCTAATAGTTTCTTATATGCTTCTTTTTAGGCATCTCAATTTATGTTTATAAGATGGGTGAAGAAAGTAGGTGATACTTAAATTAAGACATTTAAGTAGTATTTGCAGTGCTGGGCCAAGGGTGCAAAATTAAGGAAGCAACTCACTGACTTCATCCTAGTCCAGGCTTTGACTTACTTGAAATGCACTGTCAAAAAGTATTACAGAGAGCAGTTTGAGAGCCACTGCTGTATAGAGTCAGATTTTACTGTGCATCAAAATTGTGAAAAACTTGTTCAAACACAAATAGCCTGCAGCCCTCAATTTTTAAATCAGAATGTCTGCTTAGGACTACATTTCTTTTTCTTTCTTTTCTTTTTTTTTTTTTTTTTTGTTCAACATAGTCTTACACGTTGGAGGGAATCGTCGTTACATAATCATGCATACATGGATATGGACAAAATAAGTTAAGGCCAGTCCTAGTCCAGGGTCTCCCCATCTGTCCACTACCCCTCTCATGTCTCCTCCTCTTTATCTCCGTGTTATAGATAGAAATAAGACTATATATATAAATTAATATTGAAATTTCTTAGTTTCTCCACATGCCTCTTTATATAGTTGGGCTTCTCTTTGCAGTTGAGACATCCCAGTTGCATTGATAACCCCTCTAATTCCTCCCTCCCTTCTCTACCTCCCTCCCTTCTCCCCCTACCATCATAGGTGCTTATATGCTTATATGAAATTTCACACGTTTTGAGATTATTATTTAAGCTTAGCTATCTTTCATCCTATCTTAGATTTTACTGTAGCTTCTACATATGAGAGAAAACATTCGGCCATTAAGTCTCTGAGTTTGGGATATTTCACTCAACATAATTTTTTCCATCTCCATCCATTTGGTTGCAAATGCCATGATATCATTTAAATAGTAGAGTAGAACACTCTCTTGCACGTGTGTGCGCTTTCTCCCTCTCTCTCTCTATATATATATCACAGTTTTTGAATCCACTCATTCAGCGAGGGGCATCTGGGTTGATTCTGGTGTTTTACTATTGTAAACTGAGCTGCCCTAAACATTGATGTAGCTATGTCTCTCTGATATACTGATTGCAGTTCTTTTGGGAAAATACCATGGGCTGGGATAACTTGGTCATAAGGTGGTTCCAACCTTAGTTTTTTGAGGAATCTCCACACTGCTTTCCAGAGTGGCTGTACAAGTTTGCAGTCCTACCAACAGTGTGTTAGTGTTCCTTCTTCCCAACAACCCCTCCAGCATCTGTCATTGTTCATATTCATCTTTTTTTCCACTCTGACTGGAGTGAGGTGGAACCCTAGTGAAGTTTTGATTTGCATTTCTCTGATTGCTAGTGATGTAGAGCGTTTTCTCATATTTGTTCTCTTTTTGGAGTTCTTATATTGAGAAGTTTCTGTTTAGTTCCCTATCTCATCTATTGATTGGATTATTTGTGATTTTGGTGTTCCGTTTTTTGAATTCTTTGTATATTCTGGATATTAGTCCTATGTTGGACACGTAACAGGCAAGAGTTTCTCCCATTCTGTAGGTTCTGTCTTCACACTCTTGACAAATTCTTTAGCTCTGCAAAAGTTTTTCAGTTTAATGACATCCCACTTGTTTATTCTTGGTTTTAATTCTTGCACTATGGAAGTCTTGTTAAGGAAGGTGATGACTACACTGATGACGTGGAGTGTTGATCCTATTTTGTCTTCTAGAAATTGTATAGATATCGGTTTAATTTCTAATTCTTTGATCCATTTTGATTTGATTTTTGTGCAAGGAGAGAGATAAGGAACTAATCTCAGTTGTCTGCATATGGCTGTCCAGTTCATCCAGCCCAATTTGTTAAACAGGCTGTCGTCTTTCCTGTGCACTATATTTTTGCCCCCTTTGTCAAATATCAGATGGTTAAAGATTTGTGGGTTTATGTTAGTATCTTCTAGACTGTTCCATATCTGTTTTGATACCAACACCACATTGTTTTCATTAATATAACCATATAGTATAATTTCAGGTCAGGTATTTTGATACCTCCTGCTTCCTTTTTCTTGCTTAGTAATGTTTTGGGTATCATGAGTGGCCTATTATTCTAAATGAATTTGAGAATTGCTTTTTGTATATCCATGAAGAATGTCATGGGTATATTGATGGGGATTGTATTGAATCTGTACAGGGCTTTTGGCAGAATGGTCATTTTAATTATATTGCTGCTGCCTAACCAAGAACATGGAACATTTTCCATTTTCTCAGGTCTTCAATTTCTTTTTTTAATGTTCGATAGTTTTTATTATAGAGATCCTTAATGTCCTTTGTTAGATTGATTCCCAAGTATGTTATTGTTTTTGAGGTAATTGTGAATGGGACGGATTTCGTGATTTTTTTCGGTGGAATTGCTGTTGGAGTATGGGAAAGCTATTGATTTATGAGTTTTGATCTTGTAACCAGCCACTGTGCTAAATTCTTTTATAAACTCTGGTAGTCTTCTGATTGAGCTTTTTGGGTCTGCTCGGGTTACAATAGGATTATGTCATTGGCAAAAAGGGATAGCTTGAGGGCTGTAGCTGTGGCTTGGCGGTTATGGCGCTTGCCTGGCACGCACGAGTAACGGGTTCAAACCCCAGCACCCACGTACACAACTAAGTGTCAGAGCAATGAAAGCCATGTGAAAAACTCAATAAAAATTGTTTCTTTAAAAAAAAAAAAAGGATAGCTTGACTTCCTCTTTTCCTATTTGAAATCCTTTGATTTCCTTCCCTTATCTGATAGCTTTGGCTAGGGTTTGAGGACTGTATTGAATGAGAGTAGTGAGAGGGGACAGCCTTGTCTTGTTCCAGAATTTGGTGGGAATGGTTTTAGTCTTTCTGCATTAAATCTAATGTTGGGTATGTGTTTGTCATAAATGGGTTTTACAAAATTAAAATATGTTCCTTTGATCCTTCTCTTCTCCAGGGTTTTGAGCATAAATGTGTGTTGAATTTTATCAAAGGCTGGGGTACCATTTGGATAGTGTGTTTCAATGGCTGGCTCCCCAACCTGTGAATTATTATGGTCCTTTAAAATTTCCAATACCTGAGGAGGTAAAGGGTATGAGTCAGTATGTACTGCCAATGCATACAACAGTCAGGGTTGATCTGATTACTTTGTGACAAGTATATCTGTTACAGTGTTAATTACCACCTATAATTGCAAATGGATTAGCAGTTTTCTTCCAGGAGAGTGCTAAGACTGTACTTGGTTTGAAAGCAAACAAGATTAGCATTCACTTCAGTTTTCCAATATCTCTGAAAGTGAAGAAAAAATAGTCTAGAGAACAAAGGAATTGTGATAGAAAGGTAGGGAGGAACTTGCGAATATGGAGAGAGCAGCAAGAATGTGGAGATGATGTAGGATATTCTTCTAAAATAAAGAAAAGAAAGAAAAAGGACAAGACTGGGTAACAACTTTGAGGGAGGATGAGAGAGAGTAGAATAAAGTTTAGGTGTTGTCAAAGGAAAGGGAAGAAGAGGGTACCAGAGAAGTTCACTATGGAGACACTACATCACAAACAGATGATGCACTAGTTTGCAAGATCTTAAACAGCCATGAATCAAACCACATCAATAGAAACGTAGCACAAAAACCAAAAAGGCAACAATGCAAAATAGAAAAAACAATACAAATACAAACATACAGCAACAACAACAAGAAGAAAGAAAAGGAAAAGTTGAGAGGGTTATGAGGTATAAACACTGAGGTCAAAATATACAGTGGGGAGTTTGTGTATATCTGACTTCTGGGTGGAGGCACTTCCTGGGTGAGGTTGCTGGAGGGTCTCTGTTTTGCGGTTCTCAGCTGAAAGTCAGAGTCCCAGAAGTCCTCTCAATATTCTTCTGTGGAGGGGATACAGTCTCACTGCTCCTACTTCCTGTGAATATAGTCTTTTGGGCTACCTGGTTTGAACCCCTGGGCCCTTTTGTATTTGTTTGCCCAAACTCTTGCCCCACTTCACCTGGGGCCCCAGGAGCCCTTGGCAGTCTTGTACATCCTGTAGCAGCTGCAAGGGTATCTCACTGGTCCGAGGGGTGTGGTCGGCCTGAACTGAGCTTGCCTGGGATAGCTGTCACCCCTAACTTGAGTAACCTGAGACCTTCACTTGACCTAAAATATGTTGCCTGGCACCCAGCAAGGAGTGGGGGAGGGTCGTGGTGAAAGGAAGATACCAGCCCACCTATACCCTCCCCTGGGGAAGCCTCCAATGCACACTTAATGGGGCTGCAATCCAAGTCTCACTTGGGATGCACAGGGCCTTTGGGACCACCTCTGTTCCCGGTTCTTGGGGTCTAAAAGCAGAGGAGAGCATTGGTCTCAGGGTACCCCTTCTATTCCTGAGTCACTGAAGCTCAATATAATCTCTGCCTAGCCTGCGAGGATTGGGCAATAGCTGTGCTCCAGAGTTGCAAGTCTTTCTCTTTCTTCTTCTTTTTTTTTAATTTCTTTCTTTCTTTTTGAAATTTTTTAAAATTTGTTCAACATAAGCTCACATGTTGCCACACATTCATGAACACATGCATAATGACAGAATAAGCCAAGGCTGATGCCAGTTTATGATCTCCCCCCTTTGTGATCCCCTGGGTCTCATGTTTCCCCTACTATACCCCCATATTAGTTGGGCTTTTCGTGGAAGTCTAAAGATTCTCACTGGGTAGATAACTCCCTACTCCCTGCCTCCATCTACCTTGATTTCCTTCCTATTCCAATCCCCAATGCCTGCTCCCCTCCCTTTATCCCCCAGTGTCATAGACAAGGTTCCCTCTGTTCGTGTAAACTTTCACCCATTTTGAGGTAATTAATAGCTTAGCCAACTTTCAGTCTGTTTCTGATTGTATTCTGGCTTCCACATAAGAGAGAAAACATTCAGCCCTTGAATCTCTGAGTTTGGGATATTTCACTCAACATAATTTTTTCTTTCTGTCCATTTTGCTGCAAATGCCATGGTATCATTGTCTCTAATAGCAGAGTAGAACTCCAATGTATATATGTACCACCGGTTTTTAATCCACTCATCCAGTGAGAGACATCTGGGCTAGTTCCATAGTTTAGCTATAGTAAATGGAGCTGCTATAAACATTGATGAAGTTGTATCTCTGTAGTATGCCAATTCTAGCTCTCTTGGGAAAACACTGAGTGGACTAGCAGGGTCATAAGGTGGTTCCAGCCCTAGTTTTGTGGGGAGTCTCCACACACCTTTCCAGAGTAGCTGTACAAGTTTACAGTCTCTTCAACAGTGTGAAAGGTTCCTCTCTTCCTAAACCCGCTCAGCATCTGGTATTGTTCATATTCTTCATTTTTGCCACTGTGACAATGAGGTGGAATCTCAGTGAAGTTTTGATTTGCATTTCTTTGATTTCTAGTTATGTAGAGCATTTTCTCATGTATTCATGGGCGTTTTGGACTTCCTCCATTGAAAAATTTCTATTTAGTCTCTAGCCCATTTATTGATTGGATTATTTGTGGTTTTGGTGTTCAGTTTTTTGAGTTCTTTGTATATTCTGGTTGTTAGTCGGAAAGTACAAAATGAATTTGTGTTTGTTTCGGTATCTTCCATTCTGTTCCCTTGTTCTTCATTTCTGTTTTGATATCAATACCATGCCATTTTTGTTACTATAGCCCTGTCGTATAATTTCAGATCAGGAATTGTGACACCTCCTGGTTATTCTTTCTTGCTTAGTAATATTTTGGCTTTTGTGAGTCTTATGTTATTGTATCGCGTTCCCTCTGCCTGCAGAGAAGACGCGACACGTGGTTAGGTTGGGAGAGCTTTATTTGGTCGACCTTCTTCTTCTTCCTCTCTCTTCCCTTCTCCTTCCCGAACTCCCTCTCCCCGGAAATCCGCCCACATATATACAGCTCACAGCACACGTGACCAATAGATTCATATGCACCAATGGGCTTCTGACTTTTCCCTAAATGCCACGCAAGC
>PVKS010028341.1:0-26526 GCA_004027875.1 Aplodontia rufa | reverse complement strand
AGAACTATCGAATTGCCTGAAAACATGCTGTTGCAACTCCAGCCACTTTTATAGCCAGCCACCCACCACCTGTGGAAGGTTCCAGAGCGGTGAAACTGACAAGATGCTCAAAGTGGGATTATGTCTCTTGGAGACCAGTAAGAAAATGCAGAGTGAAGTGCAGAATCAAATAAGAAAGGACATTGCTGGGTTTCTAAATGCCACCTTCCCTCCTCCACTCCACCTCAGTGACTTGATCCTGAACCCTTGACCTAGGAACCAAGAAATCCTCACCCCTGCGCACCGCCCAGGAAGGTGGAAAACTTTGCCTGCAACTTTAGAAACACTTGGTTTGGAGTCCCCAGGGTGGCAAGAAACTCAACATGACAGGTATCCAAGAGGATGTTCTCCTAGGATTTGCATATACCTTATTTTCCTTTCAAGTTCTCCCAGTTTCCAGGTGAGAAAGGGAGCAGGTGTTTACTGATGGGAAAGGCATGTTGCCATGTTGATGTGTAAGTGAATCAGTGGTGTACTTTGACGGGGAAGTATCAGTGGGAGCATCAGGCAGTTTCTAAAACCCACAGTCCATCAGCAGCTAGAGGTGGGTGGCTTTGACCAGACATGATCCCCTAAATCAACAGACTGTGGCATTGTTGAAGACCAACCTGTTGATGATTCATATTGAAAATTGAGGTTTGGCTTTGGTTTAAATCACCAGAGATATGCTGAAGTGATTGAGCCTGTTTCCAGAGACAAATATGAGTTGATCTTCCCAAAATAGCATCACTAACGCCCACCACATGATATCACTGATTTTTTTTTTTACTTTTTTTTCTTGGTAAAGAGATGTCTAAGTAGAGCTGAGACAATAGTCCTGACATAATAAAGGAAATGATTCCCAGGTTCTTGAAAAAGACACAAAGATATTTCTCCTTGGCTTTTCAATATGCTCACAAATAATATTGCTGTTAAAAGTAAGAGGAAATACAGAGGCATGCAATTCAGAAATGCTCTGTCTGCAATGCCCACCATGCCTGGGACCCACCCATCCCTCCAGCTCATTCTAAATCTGTTTAATCAGCAATCCTTGTAATCATTTGCTAAACGTGAAGTTTCCTCACTCAAGGATAAAAACAGGTCAATTGTCCAAGGCCTTTTGTGTCATCCTGCTCAAAATGATCTCCCCCTCCAGCTTTCCACAGGTCCTAAAAGTTTTGTCTCAATCCCCTCAAATTCTTAAAACTTCTCTGGAAAAAGCAGAATATAAAATAAACATAAGCTTAGCGTGTTGGGCCGTGGTCTATAAAGATCCGGTGAGAAGCCGTCAAGCCAGCCTCATTCTCTCACCTTGCCTAGGACAGAGGTGTTAGGCTGTGACATGCATTCTGTTATCACCAACTCTTGTGCCCACTGAAGACACTGCTAATCACTGCACAATTTCCCATTAAATATAATGATTTCTTCACAATCCTTCTCAAGTCACCACTCTAAAGTCCTGCCAGTCAGAATTGAGAGAGAAAAACCCTTTTGCCATTCCTACACTAGAAAAGCAAAAACAGATAGGAATTAAGTAAGGGAACCAGGGAAGCCCACCAGCATAAAAGGTACAGTCAGGGGGAAAATACACCTAGGAGAGTGACTTAATGGGGGACCACAGGCACTGAGTAGTGCCAAAACACCAAACTGACACCTCCAACTGTACCTCAGGCCCTACCCCTCTCCTGTGGCTGCCATTTCCAGAGAATCTCTCAGCCTTCTCACAAAGCTGAAATCAGAGGTGGTCTTCAGACTTATGAAAGCAAACCTTCTCCCCCTCATTCACCCCTACTGCATTGTCTAAGTTTAGAACACAAGGCTTTTTCTTTAGTATAGTCCCTCCTGAAACAGGGGCCAGAATGTCTCAGCTACCTGCAGTGACATAACTGGGCCCCAAAAGACCATTCCTTAGGAGAATGAGTTCCCTGGGCTCACAGCATAGAGATATTTAGCCCAAGGCAACTGTTTTGACTGCAGGCAGTTTAAAACAGTCCACCCCACACACTACCGCATGACTCACGAGGCCATAGGAAAATTCAAGCCAAGCAGCTGACGTCGCAGAGCAACAAGATGGCAGGCCTCAGGTGAGAAGGCGACGTTCAGGATCTCAACAGCATTTGGCAGATGCCCCATGCAGTTTCCAAGAGGTTGTGGCAAACTTTTGATGAAATAGGGAACTGCAAATATATGATGATTTTGAAAAGGATTAGTAGAGTTTGTTCTGAATACTGACCCATCCCTAGTCATTCAGAATTACAGTTAAGGAGAAATCTATACACTGTATGAACAAGGTAATACTCTCATAGTAGGCTATTAAAGGCAGGAAAATTCTTTAACTGGTTTACAAAATCTGTCAGTTCTGTGTCATTCCCTATAAAAGACAGGAGACTTGTGATTGTGATCAGGAAACTGCACAAAATTAGTTTTTCAACCCCTGTGTTATTGCCCTTCTGAAGTTTCTTTTTTTTTATATAAAAGCCAAATTTTTTTGTTGTATATATTCGTATTCCATGTATTAGATGGAAGCATTTCCTGTCCAGTGTGAATAAGAAGAACAGTTGTAGTAAATTATTATAAAGCCAATGATATTTCATGGCAGGTTTTTCTACCAAGCTGTGCTTGTTGGTTTTTCCCATGACTGTATTGCTTTTATAAATGTACAAATAGTTACAGAAACGACGAGACCCTTGTTTGCACAGCATTAATGAGGACCTTGCTAAGAAGTGTGGTCCCTTCTGTTGACATCTAGCTTACAGTTTCTTGCCTGGAGCTGGGTAACACACTTTAATGAGATTCAAGGTCTCTCTTTTATCAAGGCCAAGAACAGGGTTGGTGGATAAATTAATTAATAGTCTTGGATATCTGGCCATGGGTAACCTCGCTGTAAATGTGATTAGGAAGAGCAGAGAGGATCTTGAATTGTCATGTATACACTAAGTTGCAAGCGGTTTATCAGATGGGGGAAAAATCCATCAAAGAAATAAAAATTAATAACAATAATTAGATAATAAGTAACAGTTTGGCCCAGTGCCAATTCAGTAAACAATGAATGCTGTGTAAAATGGGTTGAATTAGTTTGCAAACTATATAAAGATATATACAGTAAAAAGTCTGTTAATGCACACCCAGTGGGAATGGACGGGTCTAGTCAATTTTTGCCTTTCCTAGTTATCTGAGCTCTGCTATATTATCATACTTGGATAACCAATTTAAAAGAATTAGAATATGATTTTTTAAATACACTTAACATTAAACGTTTCTTCTCTTTCTTTTTCTGTGATAATTCAGTTATGGATCTTCAGTCTCATTGTTATAAAAAAGAAAAGTCAGTTATCACTGTGCCGTGCTGTAGGAGACTGGGCTGAACTTGTACAGTGACAAACCCTGGAAATTGCTTTTTTAAAAAAAAATAATAAATTCCTAAAATCAATTCTTTTGGTGGTTATTGTGTGTTGTAAAAATAAAATGCAGCTGGGGCTGGAACAGTGGCTCAGCGACTGGAGCTCTCGCCTGGCATGTACAAGGACTCAGGTTTGAACTCCAGCACCACATACACAACTAAGTGTTGGAGAAACAAAGCCCAGATGAAAAAGTAAATAAAGTAAAAAATAGTAATGATAAAATGAAGCCAATCATAATAAAATAGTTGTCACTTTGTACATTAAATTGTATTGCTCAAATTATTTTATACCCTTCACTAAACTCTTAACTGTCTTGATTTCTTTCAACATTCAAAATATTATTGGGACTGGAACAGTGGCTCAGTGGTAGAGCACTTGCCTGGCATGCACAAGGACCTGAGTTCGATCCCCAGTACCACATATACAACTAAGTGGAGGCAAAACAAAAACCAAATGAAAAAAATAAAAATCAACACTGTCTCTTTAAAAATGTTACTTATGGGGCTGGAGCAGTGGCTCCATGCTTACGGCACTTGCCCGGCATGCACAAGTACACGGGTTCAAACCCCAGCACCTGTGTACACAACTAAGTGTCAGAGCAGCAAAAGCCATGTGAAAATTCAATTAAAATTGATTCTGTCTCTCCCTCTCTCACTGACCTTCTCTCTTTAAAAAAACAATATTATTTATAATATACTTATGTATTATACTCCTCTTAAAGTATTTTTAGTTTCTAATACAACTGAACTGTATTCCTCCTTAGCAGCTTCACTTTTGCTTTTCCATTCAAATTTTTAATCGTGAAAAGGGCATCTCTCTTTTTTTTTTTTTTTAAGGGAGGGAGAGTGAGAGAGGAAGAGAGAAGCAATTTCTGTTTTTCATCTTTTGGTGTTATTATTGTTTTGTTTCTCTGACACTTAGTTGTTTCTGTGGTGCTGGGGTTCAAACCCAGGTCCTTGCACATGCCAGGCAAGTGCTCTAATCCCTGAACCACTGCTCCAGCCCCAGAAAAGCATCTCTTACTAGCTCCTGAATTTATTTATTATTAGTGCTCATTGAGGGGCTGGAGCAGTGGCTCAGCAATTACAGTGCTTGCCTGGCATGCGCCAGGATGCGGGTCTGACCTCAGCACCACTTACACAACAGAGTGTCAGAACAACGAAGGCCACATGAAAAACTTAATAAAAATTGATTCTCACTTTCTCTCTCTCTCTTTAAAAAAAAAAAAATAAGTGCTCATTAAACCTTGAATTCATATCAGTTGGAATAAAACCATCTGTAAACAGAAAGCCATGCCATAATTTTTCCAAAATTTCATTAATATTTATTTAATATCTTTGGTCACGTGCACATTTTTAAATGACATTCTTAGTATACGTTTTTGAGATAGCTAGCAATGTAGAAGAAACAAAAGTTGGACCCCTAACTTACTCCTTACATCAAAATAAGTACCAACTATATTTCAGTGTGACAAAACCAGGAAAGCACTGGAAATGGGAAAAATATTTTGTGTATGGTACAAAGAATTTTGAAATTCCACATATTGCTTGCACAATCAACTTTCTCATGAAATCACTTTAAATACTCTGAATGTGCACAAAAAAGTTTATTAAGTTTTATAAACAAAAGAATCATAAATAACAGGAGTAAGATCACTTATTGGTTTCTGATTTTGAGCCAGAGTTTCAGATCCACAACTGTTCATCACTAAATCCCATTTTCTGTCCACTGGCACACTTTATAAACAAGGTCAAGGTCACAATTATCAAACATTTGATAAAAGGGTATACAGCTGGTAAGTGAGTGAAGTTGTATTGTGTTCCCTGGAACCACTGCACCCCCTGAAGTTAATCATAGCTAAATTAATTAGAAGTCTTATACTCCCACCAGGTACCATCTCTGATGTCTCTCCTTTGCCCTCGACATTCAAATGGTCACCAAGTTACATAGCTTCTTCCTTTCCTATTTAACTTTAGACATTTTGTTTTGATTTTCCAATTTCAAAACTATGCAGCCTGTCCTTGAATTACTTTTAAGTGCCATTTCTCAGTGTACTTATAAAGTAGTAGCAGCAGATAACAAAATTTTGTCTGTCACCAGAGAGCCCCAAACAAAGCTCTGTAAAAGATGTTAATTGTGGGGCTGGAGCAGTGGCTCAGCAATTACAGTGCTTGCCTGGCATGCGTGAATACATGAGTTCAAACCCCTGCGCCAAGTACGCAACAAACTGTCTGAGCAATGAAAGCCACATGAAAAACTAAATAATATTGATTCTCTCACTGTCCCTCTCGCTTTAAAAAAAAAAATGATGGTAATTGTGTACTTTCAGTACTTCCAATAGTCATCTTTAGTTGGGATTTTCTTGTAAACATTAAATGGATATAACTCATAAAAGACATTTCCCCTTGAGTAATAAAGCAGTTTATGTTCTTGCAAAAGATTTTTAAAGTACAAGAAATGTTAGTTGTAAATGCTAAGAGTGCAAAACACATTTGACTTTCTTTTCATGGAAAAGTTATAAAGCAAGAGACCTGTCAACTACCCATGACAAGCCCTTTTCAAAAATGTGCACCACCCACCCCAGGACAGTCCATGCAAATATATTCAGCCCCTACCTTCACATTTCTTTAAAATGCAACCATTTTGACATTTCTTACTTGTGATTGCCACTCCAACTTTGTAGAATTCAGAGCTCATATCTTTTTGCTCTTAACAATTACCAAACACCCATAAATACTACAAAAGACAAGTTTAAAATTAATCTGCATTTCCAACCAAACTCTTGTGAAGAAAAATATTTCATAAATCCAAAGAATGGATCTTAGATGATAAAAAAGCACTCCCATTCATCTGAAATTGCAGGAATGGGCTTCTCCTGCTTGGGTTGGACCCTGTTCACTTCCTCTTGTTCCAAATGGTGGCAAAGACTGAAGACCTCAAACTCTGAGTGAACAAAACCATCCTAAAGGGGAATATCGTGAGCCCCAAACTCTCTCCAGAAAAAGAAATTTTCTTTACTACTTCAAACATACATGTTTGTCACAAATAATCTTTTCTCACACCGAACCCTAGATTACCTTTTCCATTCTGGGCAAAAATCCATGTAAAGAGCATTTCTTGGCCATCGCCCAGTGTCTGTGTTCTCTTGTCTCAGTGATGTAATCGCTACGAGGAATATGATCTGCAGAGCTCCAGGACGTGATTCCACCTCCTACACTTCTCAGATGTCTTCACTAACCCCGTCAAAGACTGAAATAGGCCAGGTGACAAGGCTCAGGGGTAGAGCACTTGCCTCACCTGTGCAAGCCTCTGTGTTCAATCCCGGGAGGGCGGGGGACTACGAAACAAATGCCCAGTCTTAATGGGCCCTGGCCACTCCACCTGTTCCTGTTGTTTCTGTTGATTTCCATGGCGTTCTAATGTGATCAGCATTTTATGTGATCTTTCTCTATTTGCTTTTCGGAGATTCTTAAAAACTAATTATCCAATCTTGAACTAATCCTGAAAAAACAGGGGGGATCATATCTAGGTACTATGTCCTGGCATAATTGACTCAAAGATTTTTTGTAAGTTCCTTAGCAAGTTAGAAATCATGAAAGAAAATATCCTTAACTTCATAAAAGGGAGCCATCAGAAACCTACAGAAAATGTTCTGCTTAATGTTTAAACATTAAAAGTGTTTCCTTTAAGCCAGGTATGGTGGTGCACATCCATAATCCCAGCAACTCAGGATGCTGAAGAAGGAGGATCCCAAGTTTAAGGCTAGTCTCAGCAATTTAGGGAGACCTTCAGCAACTTAGTAAGATCTTGTCTCAAAATGATTTTTTTAATGAGCTGAGGGTGTAGCTCAGTGGTAAGTATCCCTGAGTCCAATACCCAATACAAAAAAATAATATATATATATATATATATTTCCTTTAAAATCAATGCAAGAAAGGCATTTCAGCCTTTACTGTTATAACTACCTAACTTTCATCCTAATCAGCGTAATAAACCATCAATATTCAAAAGTAATTACAATAAGAAAGAAAAATTTGTTATTAGAGACAATGTAATTAACTATGTAAAATTGCACAAGAATTAAGTATTAGTATGACCAGTTAGAAAAACAAAGTTGTCCATGAATGGGTCTGTGTTTGTGTATATATATATATGAGCAAACATATTAATAAAAAATGATATATAGGGGCTGGAGTGGTGGCTCAGTGGTTGGGGCACTTGCCTGGAAAGCACAAGGACCTAGGTTCAAACCCCAGTACCACATACACAACTTTGTGTTGGAGAAACAAAGGCCAGATGAAAAAATAAATAAAATTTATTCTTTCTCTCTCACACACTCTCTCCCTCTCTCTTTAAAAAAAATAATAATTTATAAATGAATAAACATATAAATGAATAACCTCTATTATCCAAATGTATGTGTGTGTGTAAATATTTACAAAACCTATGTGAAGGGGCTGGAGAGGTGGCTCAGCAGTAGAGCACTGCCTGGCATGTGCAAGGACCCAGGTTCAAACTCCAGCACCACATACACAACTAAGCGATGGAAAAACAAAAAACAGATGGAAAAATAAATAACAGACTCTCTCTTCTCTTTCTCCCTCTCTCTCTCTCTTTCTCTCTCTCTCTCTCTTAAAAAAAAGACCTATAGGAAAATGACATGTATGAGATATCTTTAATAAATGGAAAACTATGCTACGTTCCTAGAAGGAAAGACTTAATGCTGAAAAGATGTCAGTTCTCTATTGGATAATCTACAAATTCAAATCAATGTCAATAATAAACCTAACAAGATTTTTAGGTGATTTCCAACAGTGAGTCTAAACTTTAATCAGAAAAGAGAGTACACAGGGCTGGTGCGGTGATTCAGCGCTTGTGGCGCTTGCCTGGCATCCGCGAATATGCGAGTTCAAACTCCAGCACCACGTACACCACGAAGTCTTGGAGCAACGAAGATCACATGAAAAACTGAATACAAATTGTTTCTCTCTTTCTCTCTCTCTCTCACTGTCCCTCTCTTTTTAAAAACAAGAAAAGAAAAAAAGAGTAGACAAGTGCAAGCAGTGTATGGTAATGTAATGGAACAATTTTCAGAAACAGACCTGCAAATATATGGAAACTCAGTTGATAATGATAGGATTCCCAAGGACTGATTCTTTAACGAAAGGCTACCAAATCCGGGAAAATAAAATGAAATTCCTCTCTCTGCTACCTAGAAAAATAAATTCCAGATGAGAACATGCAAAGACACTTTCCTGCTTCAAATTAATAGTAGCTACATCCATTAGTAACATTGTCCTATGAATGGATGGTTCTTATAATCTTGCTAACCAGACAGGTCTCATCTCCCAGCAAGAGCAAAGGGTGGAGATAGAAGGACGGAAATGAGTTGCCTTCTTTATGGTTGAGGTAGGAATAAGGAGAAAAAAGGAAAAGAGTCCTCCCACTGCCTACCACCTGGTACTGCAGGAGGATGAGTATTAACTGAGCCTCTCCCCTGACAATTTCAGGCATACTGTGCCTGACACATAGCAATTACTCCATCAATGTTAGCTGAGTGAATAAACACATAAATGAAGGCTCACCATGTATCCAACTGTTCAAGCAAACTAGTAATTGACGTGGAAGCTATATCTGGGTCAATGTTTTCTTCTAAGAACCAGAGGTAATAAAATTGTTCTCATTCCCCATAGTCTTTGAGCAAAAATTCAAAGTATGGCCTCTCACTGGGTTGTATTGAATGAATTCCTGTGAAAATACATTAAATGTGTCAACTTCCTGGATGATTTTTCAATGCATGCATATTCTCCAACTTTCTATGTCAGTTGAGGTCAAGTCCTTTTTGCATTATGATTGGGTAGAAAAATAAAGTTAGACACCAGGATCTTAGGGTAGGTTCCAGAAGAAAAAACACCAGCATTGGCAATCATCAGAAGCCCAATTCCAATTTGCCTCATTTGTTTATCAAATGTCCTGTCACAGGGACAGATCCCCTGCCATTCTATGAATGTGTAGAGCCGGACACTATGTTGGTATCATGGCTCATCGTGGAAACAGCAAGAATCCAGAATGCAGAGTCAAGCTGTTGGGAGACCCATTAACACATTCATTAACAAAGCAGCTGTTGGTTTGAAAACTGATGCTCGCATGGTTCACGACTGCCCCAAAGGCTTCATCCACTGTGTGATGAGGAGGTTTCGTTCTTCCCTTGCTCGGCGTGCTTCCTGTTCAATGCAGTCAGAACTACTGCAAATGTCACTGCCTCTGATGGATTATAGAAGCAGGTGTTCACTTTCCTCTTTCTCTTTGAATTAATAAACTTTATTTTTAGAATGGCTTTTGGCTTACAGAAAAATCAAGGAGGTAATACAGACAGTTCTTTATCCCCCCATGTTATGGTTTGAATGTGAGGTGTCCCCCAAAGGCTCACATGTGACAATTCAGGAAGGCTGAGGTGCAAACCAGTCAGTGAGTTAATCCCTACTGAAGAGGGGTAGGGTGTGGCTGGAGAAGGTGGGTCATTACGGTTGTAACTGAAGTGGAATTGCTCTGTTTTCTGGAGCCATCCTTTCCACCATGATGTTCAGCCTCATTTCGAGCCCCAAGGAATGGAGCCAGCCTTCTATGAACTAAGACCTCTGAAATCATGAGCCCCTAAATAAACTTTTCCTCCTAAAATTGTTCCCATCAGGTCTTTTAGTCACAGCAGCAAAAAAAAAAAAAAAATGACTAAAACCCCCCCACTTCCTCTCACAGTCTTCCCTATTTTAACAGCTTCCATGAGTGCAGCACATGGCACACTTGATGAATCCTGACTGACACCTTATTATTTACTAAAGTCCACAATGGACATTAGAGTTCGCTCTTCATATTCCACAGTTCTATGGACATGCGTGCTTAGTACATGCATGTGTATCTATTATGATCATACAATAATGTACAGAACAGTTTCACTGCCCTAAAAATCCCGTGCTTCAGTTATTTATCCCTGTTCTCCTCCCCAACCCCTTAAGCCTCTGTGCATTAGTTAGTGTTCCCTGCAGAGACTAGACCAACATACAGACATATCTATATGTACATACATATATGAGAGGGGATGTATGAGGGAATTGGCTTATGCAATTTCAGTGGCTGAGAAATCTCACAACAGGTCACATGTAGACTGGAGACTCTGGGATGCTGGTAGCAGGGCTCAGTCTAAGTCAGAAGGCCTCAGAACCAGAGAAGCCAAGAGTGTAACTCTCAGTCCAAGACTGAACCTGAGAACCTAGGGACGGAGTTGCTGGTATGAGGCCTGGAGTCCAAATGCCTGAGAGCCTGGCACTGATCATCAAGGGGAGGCAGGGCATCCTTTGCACATTGGGTGCTCAAATGATCCACTACAGTGTGTCTTGGGGCTCCTGTATTCATTTTTAGTAGTAAATGGGCAAGAAAAGCATTGGTGGCTTAAGAAACAGAGCTCAGGTGCCACAGGAATAAGGATTTTGGTCACCCCTCCAAGCAAGTCATCTAGACCAGTATCTTTATGCTGGCTGGGAGTGAGAAGACAGAATGAGCAAAAGAGGAGATGGTGAGTATCCGTTCAGCCTTGAGAGCAACTATAACATGAAGTTCATTTGATCACGCCCCTCACATACGTTCCCCAGGAAATGAGATAAACCAGAACGCTGGAGAACGGCATTCCCAAACATGGTGGCTAGTGGATTTGAGCAACGAAAAAGGGTGGTCGGTGGTGGATACGATGGTGCTCTGCTCAGAGCCCCATAAAGCCAACACCTCACCCCAAGCTACTAACAACACCAGTCACTGATGATTCACAGCTGACCCTCTTCTGAGACTTCCTCCAAGTCACAGAAGATTGCTTTGGCCACAGTTACATGCCCCTTCCAATGGGATAGCCCAAGACCAAAGACCAGTTGATGAAAGGCTACAGAGACATCACTTGCCTCAATTTGGGATGGTTCTGCAGGACTGTCTCAGCTCCAGAGCTCCTCGTAGGATCAGCTGAGACCTCTGTTGCGACTGCATTGCAGGTCTGCCTTCTTACTTCCTCACTCTATAAGAAATAAACCTTCGCATCCAACTCTCTGACTCAGTCTATTTCCAAAGAACTCAATTGAACGCAAATGTTCCTAGCATGGGAAAATATTTGTAAATGATCTGTAAAATCATTTATACTGACAATATATAATCACTCTCCAACATTTGAATATTTGCTGATTTCTAACTATGTGCCAGGAATTGTCCCAGCTCTTGAACATTTTATTATTTCATTTAATCTTCACAATAAGCCTGCAAGGTCAGTATATCAGTGATAAATGTTTTGGACTCTGTTATGGTTTGGATATGGTAGAGTGTGTCCCCTCTCAGGATTCCTGTGTATGAGCTTGGTCCCCAGTGCAGCAGTGTTGAGGTGGTAGGACCTTTAAGAGGCTGGACCTTTCAGGAGGTCACGAAATTGGCCCTTAATCCTTACTTTGGCTTCCTGTCTGTTGATGTGATCTCTTGCCATTGCTGTGCCATCCACCATGAGTTCAGCAGCCAAGGGAACCCTCACCAGAACCAGCACTGTGCTGTTTGGGCTTTCAGCCTCCAAACCTGTAAGTTAAATAAACCTCACTTCTTTATAAATTCCCAGCCTCAGGTATTTCAATAATGAACAATGGACTAATACAGATCACCAGGATCAGCATCCTCAGCATGTTGGTTTTTTCTTCTGTGTGTCCTAAAGAATAAACTCAGTAGAAAGAAAAATAAATGCACAGTTTACCATAAACAATGGTGGGAAGAAAAGAATATATTTTAAAACAGTACAAATTTAATTAACTGTTCACTATAAAAAATGGCTTCGTGATGTTCTCTCCAAATGGCTTGCGTAGCTCTGCCCCTACAATTTTGCTGGTTGTAGTCTCATGACCTCTCTGTTGGTGTGTCTGTGTTCAATTCCTCTAGCTTTCTTTGGCAAAGGTTCCAAGGTACTGGCATTTCTTAATCTTGGGGAGTCTCCATTGCCGTTTCAGCTTTCTCCTCACATTTCTATGCATCACCCTGTCAGGGGCTGCCTGCAAGGACTCCAACCCTGCAGCAGATTGCCTGGCCTCCCAGGCCTTCCTCTGCAATCTCAGTGGAAGTCTGCATGACCCCCTGACTCCAGCATCCTGAAATCCTGCAGAACCAGCCCACCTGGCTGCTGCCAAAGTCTGCTGCCACCTCACACCGTAGCCAAGCCTCCAGGGACCACAGCTGCAGCAGCCTCTGAGTGCCTGGGTGGTTGAGCACATTGAAAAAACCCTCCTAGGGCTGCTTGTGCAAGAAGGGTGCTCCACTGGCCTCTTAACAGAATTTTAACTCCCTTGAGCCTGAGATGGATGTGGTCTTGCCAATTCCTGAGATGCTCTCAAGCCATCTTTCTTTTTGCCTCTGGGAAAAGTCTTTAGAATTTCTTTGGGGGTGGTTAATCCCTATCAGAGCATTAACTCACTAATTTGGTTAATGCAATCATTCACCTCAGCCTTCCTGAACTGTCACATGTGAGCACTTGGAGGACACCTCACCTTCAAACCATAACACACCGTTGCATTTAATTGGAAACAAATCAGTAGAATCACACCATAAATATTTTGGCAACTTTACTTCATCCCCTTAATACGACATTTGTAAAACAAAAAACAGTCATGTTTCATTTATTATCAGTGAATGAGCTATTCATTATGACTAAATTAATGAAATAATGTATTTTTCCACTGCTCTATGAACATTTGTGTTATTTCCAATTCAAATACTGCTGCTGTTTGCAACCTATACGTTTGTCTTCTACTGTATGCATGCAAGAATATCTCTGGAGCAGCCCTACCCAGAAGAAAAACAAGCCAAATCACATGAAGACCATGGATGTAACTTTAAATTGTATACAAACCACATTTTCAAAACATAAAGACATAAAATTAATTTTAATACATTTTATTTAAGCCAATATATCCAAAAATTGTTTTAACATGTAATAAACATATTTAAATAAATTTAAGTAAGATATTTTAACTTTTTCCACACTAAATCTTCAAAATCCACTGGGTATTTTACACTTACAGCATGTTTCAATGCAGTCTAGACACATTTCAAGGACTCTATGACCACTGTGGCTAGTGGCTACAGCATTACACAACGTAAGAGTTGAGTGCATGCCAGAACGTAGAATTATTGGGTTATCATCTGTGAACAATTTCAACATCTGTCAATATGACCATCTTTTTCCAGTTATTGTATCAATTTACACTTTGACCAGAAGTCTTTTTAAGAGTTCCTGTTATTCCATGCCCTTGTCAAAACAAGACTTCTTTCAGAAACTTTGATTTTTGCCAATCCTGTTGGTATGTATTGACAATTCACCGTATTTCCGACTTGGTTTCTCATGAGAGCTACAATCTTTTTGAATGTTCATTGGTTATTTATGTTCCTCTTCTACATCACCATGTCTGTCAAATCTTTTGCCCACTTTTCAATTGGGTTGTTCATCTTTTATTTTGTACTAGTTTTTAAGGGAACTTATATGTTCTAGAACTAATTTTTCACAGTTATAGGTTTGCAAATTTTTTCCTATTCTGTGAATTATCTTTTCATTCTCTTTAAAATTATTTTGAAGAAGAAATGCAACTGGTCCTGATGCAGTTTATGTGTGACATGTCTCAAAAAGCTTGGGTATGAGACAATGCAGGAGGGTGTGGGGATGAAGTGATTGGATTATAAGAGCTTTGATCCAATCAGTGACTTAATCCTCTGATAGGTAACCTAAAGGTGGGTAGGGTGTGACTGGAGGAGGTGAGTCTTGTCGGCCTGCCTTTGGAGTGGGGTATATATTTTGTACCTGGTGAGTGTAGTCCCACTCTGCTTCCTGATGTGATGCCTTGAGTCACTTTCCCCCACCACGCTCTTCCACCATGATGTTCTGCCTCATCTCAAGCCCCGAGGACTGGAGCTGACCCATCTATGGACTACGATCTCTGAAGCTGTGAGCACCTAAATAAACTTTCCCTCCTTAAAAATTGTTCTTGTCAGGACTTTTAGTCACAGCAACAAAAACGCTGACTAAAACGGGCCCACAAGTATTTGAAAAAATATTTGACATCTTTAGCAGTAAATGTTTGAAATCTTTAGCAGTCAGATAAATGCCAAGCAAAATTACACTGATATTTCATCTTCAGTTAGAATGGCAATCAAAATTACAAATAATAACAAATGCTGGTAACGATGTGTGGGGAAAAGAACACTTACACACTGTTGGATTGTAAATCAATACAATCACCATGGAAATCTGTATGGAGGGGCCTCAAAAGATTAAGAATAAAACCACCATACTACCCATCTATGCGACTCCTTGGTATTTATCCAAAAGTATAAAAGTCAGCTTTACGGTGACTTATGAGTGATATATATTTATAGCAGCACAATTAACAAAGGCCAAGGTATGGAACCAGCCTAGGTGATATATGTGTATATGTGTGTACACACACACACACACACACACATATGTACGTATGTGTTTAAAACACACACACAGGGACTGGTGTAGTAGTTCGTCTGTTACAGTGCTTGCCCAGCATGCGCGAGAACACCAAGTTCAAACCCCAGCACCACGTACACAATGAAGTCTCGGAGCAGTGAAAGCCACATGAAAAACTAAATAAATTGTTTCTCTCTTTCTCTCTCTCTCACTGTTTCTCTCTCTTTAAACACACACACACACACACACCAAACAAAATTATGTCATTTGCAGGACAACAGATGGAACTTGAGAGCACTATGTCAAATGAAATAAGCAAGACCCTGAAAGTCAAAAGTTGTATGTGGGGGCTGGAGCAGTGGCTCAGTGGTTATGGCGCTTGCCTGGCATGCACAAGTATGCAGGTGTAAACCCCAGCACCAAATACACAATGAAGTGTCAGAGCAACGAAAGCCACATGAAAAACTAAATAAAATTGATTTTCTCTTTCTCTCTCACTCTCTCACTGTGCCTCTCTCTTTAGGGAAAAAAAAAGTCGCATGTGGAAGCTAGAGAGGAAAAAAGGACAATAAAGGGTGGGGGCTTGTGAGATTAGAATGAAGACCATTAGAGTACAGAAAGGGGACCAGATTCTGGTATGAGTACGTGCAAATATGCCACAATGAATCCCACTATCATGTATAATTATAACATACTAACAAAAAATATAACTTTAAAAGATTCTTTTGATACATGGAGAATAAAATAGTGGTTGCCAGAGCCTGGGAAGGGTGTGGGATTAGAAATGGAGAAAGGATGGTTAACAGGTACAGGAGTAATGTTACACAAAAGGAATAACATCCAACATTTTACAGAACAACAGGATAATTATGATTGACAATAATTAATTATTTATTCCAAAATAGCTGGAAGAGGGGATTTTTAATAGTTTCAACGTAAAGAAATGACAAGTAACTGTGGTGACAGATATGCCAGTTACTGCAACCTGATCATTTTCTGCTGTATTTGTGTGTTGGAATGTCACACCGTACCCCACAGATGCATGCAATTGCCATGTCTACTAAAAACAAAAATGGGAATGGGGTATAGCTCAGTGGCAGATCTCTTGCCTAACTTGTGACATCCTGGGTTCAATCTCCAACACTGCAAAAATGAATGTTAATTAATTGATTAAAAATGAATATTTTTTTAAAAATTCTGATAAACAGAAGTCTTTGAATTTAATTTAATCAAATGTATTAATCTATTCCCACATGAATTGTGACTTTTGTTTCCTTTTAAAAAATAACTTCCTATCCCAAGATTGTTAAGATATTTTTTTTTATTTTTATCTAAGTGCTCCTATAATTCTATATTTATAGTTAATTTCTCTCAAAATGTTGAAGATTTTCTTCCATTGTCCTCTGAATATTATCATGCTGTGGAAAATTCAGCAATAAATGATGACTTCATGTTAGTTCATCAACTCTCTGGTTATTTTTAAGACCTTTCAAAAATCTTCAATGGGGCTGGAGAGGTGATTCAGTGGTTATGGAGCTTGCCTGGCATGCACAGATACACGGGTTCAAATCCCAGCACCCATGTACATGGCTAAGTGTCTGAGCAATGAAGGCCCAGTAAGAAACTAAATAAAAACTGATTCTCTCTCTCTCTTTCTCTCTCTCTCTCTCCCCTTCTCTCTTTAAAAAAAAAAAAAGTCTTCAATGTTCTTCCATTTCCCTACTAAGGAGGAATATGTTTATAACACTATGATTTCACTGGACTTCCCAAATCTGCAGTATGCATATATAGTTCATCAGTTCTACCAAAAAAAAAAAAAACCACTCAGTCATTATCTCCTCAATAACTGCCTCTCCCCATCTAAAATTGTGGGTGTAGGAAGTAGAATAGTGGTTACTAGAAGCTGAAGAGGTTAAGGAGAGTGAGGGGATAGTGGTGGGTTAACAAGTACACAACCCGTTAGTAAAAGAAATCAGTTCTAATCTAATTAACGATAACATTGTGTATTTCAAAATAGCTGAGAGGACTTTGAATGTTCCCAACAGAAGGAATTGATAAATGTTTAAGGAGATGGATATGATAATTATCTTGATTTGATCTTTATACTTTACATACATATATTAAAATATCATATTGTACCCTACAAACATTATAATCATCATATATCCATTAAAAATAAAACTTCTAGAAATTTAAAAATGCCTGACCACAATCATCCTTTTCTTCTAGCACTCTAATTGGACATATGTTAGAACTTCTCAGTCTACCTCCATGTCTCTTAACTTTTTTCTACCGTGTTGTTTCTGTTTTGCACTCTGAATAATTTCTTCAAACCCATCTTCCTATTCATGGGTTTATCACTCCATCTGAGCATCTTTTTAAGCTATCCATTGAGCTTTTAATGCCAATATTTATATTTGTCTTCATTAAAATTCTAATTGGTTGCCTTAGAATATAATGTTATATCTTTCATAATCACTTGTACCTGAAATTTTCAAACACCATTTTTATTTTTATAATATGTTAAGCATATTTAATTTATATTTTCTATTTGAGAATTCCCAAGTCTAAAAACTTTTCATGGCCTGATTCTATGAAATTTTTTGTTCCACCTTCTGTCTCCTGTTCACTCAATTGATATGTGACCAATCAATCAAAGTCATTCTTTTTGAAGAAATTATTGATTCTTAAGGTCAGGACACTAAAAATGCAAGATGAGACTGTAATAATATTTTATTATATCAGAAAGTAAGAAATTGCTCAAAAAATGCTGGGGCAATGACAAATGGACCAAGGGACCAGTAAAACAGGGTCTCTCATTCTCACATCTGGGAAACTTTTGACAACATAGTAAATAATGATACTGCTAGAATATGATTCATGGAATGAAATAAGAATCCATATTGAGATTGATTGATTGATAGATAAATGGATGATAGATAGATCTAGAACAAAGATAGAAAAGAAGGAAAAAAGTCTTACAGTAGAATTTCCTTAAAAAATGTAGAAAGGATGCTTTAATTAAAGTCACCCTTTAGCAACCACAGTACAGTAATGACTGCCTCAAACAAGAATGATAGACATTGGAACTACTGGACAAAGGTATGATAAGAAACAGAATATTTACACAGCCCCAAAGTGTTATGGTTTAGATATGTGGTGGCTCCCAACGGTTCATGTGTGAAACAATGTAAGAATGTTCAGAGGTGAAACTGTATTATGAGAGCTGTAACCTAATCAGTGGATTGATCCACTGATGTGGATTAACTGATTGGTAACTGTAGGCAAGTAGGAGAGGGCTGAAAGAAGTAGGGGTGAGGCATTGAGGTTTAATATTTTGTCCCTGACCAGCAGAGCTTGCCTTCTCTGCTTCCTGGCTGTCATGTCCTGAACTGCTTTCCTCTGCCTCACCCTTTCACCATAATGTTCTGCCTCACCTTGGACCCAGAGCTACGGAGTAGGCCAACCTTGGACTGAACCTCTGAAACCATGAGCCAAAATCAACTTTTCCTCTTTTAGGTGTTTTAGTCAACAGCTTCACTTCTATAATCAAAAGACCTGACAAGAACAATTTTAGGGGAGGAAAAGTCTATTTGGCTCTCAAAATTTCTGAGGTCTCAGTCCATAGAAAGTTGACTCCATTCCTCGGGGCCTGAGGTAAAGCAGAACATCATGGTGGGAGAGTGTGGTGGAGGAAAGCAGCTCAGGACATGGTACCAGGAATCACAGAGAGCTCTGCTCACCAAGAACAAAATATATGCCCCAAAGGCACAACCCTCAATGATCCTCCTCCTCCAGCCACACCCTGGTGCCTACAGTTAGCACCCAGCTAATCTCTTAGGTTAAGGCTCTCATAACTCAATCATTTCACCTCCAAACTTTCTTGCATTGTCTAACACATGAGCTTTTGTGGCAAACCTCATATCTAAACCATAACATCAAATATTTTGATTACAGCCATGAAAAACTAACTAAAATACAATGTATCTCATCAGAGACACTTATTCATTAAAAAGGAAAAGTGGCAACTTCATGGTGGAGTAATATGGCAAATCCACCTGAAGCAAATGCTATGGTTTCCATATGGTTTGGTTGTGTCCCCTAAAGGGTCATGTGTTGGAAGCCTGGTCCTCAGTGTGATGATGTTGAGGAGTGGTATGGAATCTTTCAGAGACAAGACCTAGTCAACGGCAATTGGGTCATTAAAGGAACTGTCCTTGGAAGGAATTAAGTTGTTCTTATGAGACCTCGGCTAGTTCCACACAAGTGCATTCTTGAGCTTCCTATCTCACCATATGATCTCTCTCTCTCTCTTGCACATACTCCTGCTATGATGCCTTTAGCCATGAGCACTTCACCAGAGCTGGGCCAGTGCTCTCACCATGTCTATGAACCTCAGAATTGTGAACCACACAAACCTCTTCTTTATAGAGTACTTAGCCTTAGGTACTTCATTATTGAAACAAAAAAATGGACTAACACACCAAGTAATTGCAAATGAAAAAAGTGAGATCATGTTCTCTGCATGTGGTGCAGTGAGAGGACACAATGTTGTTTCTGTAAAATTCTTGCCCAAAATCAAGCAAGCTAAACTCAAATCAAGAGGAGACATCAAGCATGAGTTGAGGGAAATAGCTGAGCATGGAAAGGAAGATTGTAGAAGTCTTCCAGAGTAAAGGAGAGTGAAGAGACGCTAAGACAAATGTAGCATGTGATCCTGGACTAGACATAGGATCAGGAGGTATTGTTGTGGGAAAGTGGGGTTCCAGGGCCCATCTAGAGGGGTTGGTGGAAGCTGGTGCTATGGCTTTACCCAGGTGCCTAGAGAAAGCAGCCATTGCACTGGAGGCACAAATTACAGTAGAACATACCCAGAATTCCTGGAGACCATTCACTCTGCAAACCCCATCAGGCCACAGCTGCTAAGGCGCAAGGTGAACAGGGCCTCCATAGTGCAATAGAAAACCAACACCTGGTATCATCTGAAATTGTATTTGGCTTACTAATAATTCCAGGGCAAGTTAGAGATCACCACACAAGGGCCAGTTTTCCTAAGTTTACTCCAAAAGGTCTGCTATGAAGGCTTGGGCTGAGCATGTTATGGAATATTTTGATCCTTACTCCACTGTTCCTAGGAAGTGCTGTAATGTCCTGGAAATTAGCTAAGATTATGCATCCCAGGGAAAAGAGGAAAGAAAAACTTTAAGAAAATATTTCAAAAGCTAAATGACTAAAAAAGCACTGAAAGAGTGTACAGACTCTGCAACCAGAAAAAAAGCGTTTGGAATATTCTGCAGCTCTAAAAAGACCTGCTAACATTTCTGTTTTTTATTTCATAACAGAATTTTTTGGTAAATAAAATATGACTACATGGATGAATCACGTTCTGATCTCAATACTGTAGTAACTTTTTGGCTTGGGTGTAGAAGTTTGTTGGTGGTCTGTTGAAAGCTATTGTAAATTAGCATTTATTATGTTCAAAATCTTTTTAAGTGATTTAGTCATTTGCCATTTTGCAGCTTATGTACTGAAATGAAACATCCTATGGAGAAAATTGCTATGTTGTGAGCAATATTGAAATAATAGTTTCAAATGGAGTCCTTTCTGGACAAACAGAATTTAGAGTGTAAAAGTCAGAAGTGTCCTCTCTGACAAGAAAAGTAACATTGGCTTAAAAGAGATACAATGCATTAATCACATCTTTAATAATTATTGCTTATTCCTTGGAAAATAATTATTTCTAGCTTTCTCAAAACAAAATAACATTTATTAGTACTTCTGTTTTCTGCCCTTTTCTGATTTTAGTCCTTTCAATCAAATCATTATGCATTTTTAACCTGATTTAATAGTTTCTCTCATTATCTGTGCTAAGCAGTATATCATTTTCTAGATATAAATTTTTTTGGATTTGTGAACACTGCCATTTTCTCAAAGATTAACTGTTGAAAAAAGTAACCCTATGATTTAAAGCTTGCAATAAAGATGCCAAATGCTGTAGTATGAAGATGAAGGAGGAGCAGGAGAAAGTAGAAGAGAAGGAGGAGGAGGAGGAGAAGAAAGAAAAATTCTTTTGTTACTGTTAACAAGGGGCATTATGGGAGCAACTGAAAAACTTGAATGAGGTCTGTAAATTAAATGAAAGTGCTGTACTCATACTAATTTTATGAATTTTATCTTTGTACGATAGTATAAGAGAATACACTTGCTTCTCATTGAACTATAGTTAGATAAGAATGCACAAACATACACACATACATCTGGAGAGAAAGATGTGAATATAGATGTAGATATAGAGAGCTGCAGATGTAGAAAGACACAGAGGTGTATCTTTATATATCTATACATAAAGAGGCAGATGTAGATATAAAGATATAAAGCAACTGGGGCTGGAGAGGTGGCTCTGCGGTTACCGCACTTCCCTGTCATATGCGAGTTCACGAGTTTGAACCCCAGCACCACACACACAACAAAGTGTCCAAGAAGTGAAAGTCACATGAAAAACTAAATCAAAATTGCTTCTCTCTGTCTCTCACTGTCCTCTCTTTCTTAAAAAAAAAAAAAAAGAATATAAAGCAACTATAGTAGAATGTTAACCAATTTCATATGTGGGCATCAGGGAGAATATGCTCCAGGATTCTTTGTGTCATTGTACTATTTGGAACATTTCTGTAAGTGCAAAATTATTCCAAAAATTTTTTTAAATGAAGAAATTAAAATTGCACTAGACAGGGTCCAGAATCAGGTTTGGAATGAGATCAGTCTGACCTCCACTCCTGCTCATCTCCCAGAGTGAGACCGGTGCAGAGCAGAGGGAGGCCAGGGACAGCCTAAATTTAAAGAAATCAAAGCCAACAGAGCTGGAGAATGAGGCTGTGGATGAGTCAGCTGTAAGATGAGGGGAAATGGACAATGACGGAGTGCAGGCAGATGGGCCACCAACACCTGGTGCTCATCAACACCTGTATATTCACAAGGACTCGCTGATTATAAACAACAGATTCGCGGAAGCTCTTAGAAAAGCAATAATCTAGCAGTGTCCTGAGCAAGCAGAGCGGTATGGGTGTCCAGTTTGTAAGCCAACTTTGGGTTTAGGAAAAGAAAAGGCAAATAAATCAGTTGTGATTTAATGTGAACCCATTTGATTTATTAAGACTTGTTGAAACTCCACCAACACATATTGCTATCAGTCCTCCAAATCTGTGCTATCCAATACAGTAGTCACTAGCCCTGTGTGTCTATTCTAATTTCAATTATTTAAAATTTAAAATCAATTCCTCAGTCACAGTAGCTACATTTCAAATGCATGTGATTAGTGGCTACTGAAGACTATACTTCAAGGCATAGATAAAGGACAATTTTATCTTTGCAGAAAATGCTGGACATCACTACTCTACAAGCCAAAGAGCTTATCATTCATTCAGATAAGCTGTAACTTTTGATTTCATAGTTTTTGACTCATGGACATATCAGGAAAAACATGAGAAATAGGCTTCAATAAAACCCAAACGTTCCACTTCCTGTTGGATTTAATACTGGGAAAGCTCTTTGTGTAAAACAGAAGAGACTCATCGGGAAGAAATACAAGTAAAAAGAACCTTGAGATATTGTGGCAAACATTGTGGAGAAGACTGATACTCCTATGTCCTCTAAAGTCATATTGACTTTATGGTTAATCTACATTTTCCATCACCCTCCATCCTGCCTCCGTACTGTGGAAAATATTGGTCACGTTCCATTCTTTATAAGGGATGGTTTGGCAGGAAAATTTCTTGACCAAGACAAAGTTCCAATAATAAAACCTGCAATATTATCCAAGGAAGTAAGGAAATTGACCTAAACATCCACATTAGGAACTAAGGACTTGGAACTCGGAGTCCTCAGGGCTGGAAGGTAACATGAGACACTGAACTTCCAGGGCCTAGGATCAGTTCATGTCAGAATTGACAAGTGATCGCTCAACTGCAAACTGAAGTTCACATCATCTTCAATGAGCAATGGATGTCCTAAATATACTCAAATAGAACCCAAGGTCAAGTTCAGTTTGAGACCATTTACGCAACATTTAAAAGCATGCAAATAATACCATAGATTGTTTTTTAATAATCAGTAGTATGTCTACTAAAAATACAAACACTTGCATGGTATTAATAAACACAACTTCAAACAGCAGTAAAGGAATCGCTAGAGCTGGGAAGTAGCTCAGTAGTAGATTGCTTCCCTGGCTTGTGCAAGGCCCTGAGTTTGATTTTCCAAAAAGAAAAAAGTTGTGAACTCTGCAAAGAGAGAGGGAGGGGAAAGAAAGACATCAGGATGGGAAGCACAGAGCTTCAACTGTGTGTGTAAATATTTCATTTTCTTTTAAAAACTTGATGCAGGGACAGCCTTCTGTAGAGCTGTTGGTGGGTACAGAGGTGTCAATTATGTTACCCCTTTCCCGTTCCTTTTGGTTTAAAATATTTCATAACAAAAGAAAAATTTAATAAAATAAATTCTATTTTCCCTACTGGGGATTTGTGTGATCCTGAGCTTCCTTTTCTTCTAGTTGCAAATAAGACTAATATAATACCTACTGGACAGGCTGCTGTTAGTTCAGTTTGCCTTCAGGAACCACAGACTCCCTCAAGAATCAGCCCATGAACCAGAGGCCTTGTGGTAACTGGGGCGCCAGGTACATGGTGGCCCCCACCAGTTAGCAGGAAGCTGGTGCACAGTCATCAGACCTGGCTCTGAAGGACAGGCTGTAGACGGCCCAGTCTCCTCTGGACCGGAACCGATCAGAGGAGCAAAGCTGGATCCTGGTGTTCCAGTGAAAACAGAAGGAAGGTTTGGACTGTGAGCCTCTCTGCTTACTTCGGCTGGCCAGGCCCACCGTTCCCACATCTGTCCACAGGTCGGGGGAAGCAAAACTGTGTAGATGTAAACATTCAGCAGTTCTTCCCTATCAGCACTTCAGGAACCCGGATTCGACCCTGTGGATCTATCTGGGCTGTCCACCACCTGGAGGGCAGGCAGCCCATGGGGCAGATTAGTGAGTGAAAATAGCTGGGAGAAGACAGGCCAGTTTGGAAGACCTCCTACCTGACCCTCACCCACCTTCCAACAAGTCAGGTGTCCTCTCTGCACCCCAGCACTCCTCCTGCGTGCTACCTCCCTGGTCAACCCTGTCCTCTGTTCCTCCTGGAGTCCTTGTTTCTGAGAATGCTCCTTGTTCCATCATGGCTTCATCATGGGCCTCTGCCTTCTGCCCTTCTACAACCTGGTTCTCCTCTGGGGCAACCTCCCTTATAGCCTTTAACCCCAAGTAACTTGACCCTCATGCCTCAGGGCCCATGAAATCCTGTGAACCCCTCCCACCACCCATGCCCTCCCCCCCACCTCAAGAACACTATCAACCAACTTTTCAACATAGCTATTACGAATTCTGATGCTTCCTAAGGCTCTGGGCTTGGCTCTCTTTCCATACCACATATTCTCTTCACCATATATCCCTCAATTCCAATTTTCCTTATGAATCAGTGACTCCCAAATCTGTACCTCCTACCTTCCGAGCATTCCAGATCCATCTTCCCAGTTGGCTCTGAATCTAACTACCTGGATATGATGCCTTCACCTCATCTTTACCATGCTCAGTTCTACCTCAATCCGGCCATTCCATACTCCTTCATTCTCTTTCCTTCCTCTCCCATAAGCATGCTCATCATGTGCACTCAAATATAGCAAAGAAGCCACCTGTGGCTCCACCACATAATCCTGGCCCTGTGTTCTCCTTTTATAGTTAGTTTGTATTGGTTAGCTTTCCATCACTATAACATAACACCTGAGATAAGTAACTTATAAAAAGAAAGGGTATGTTTTGGCTCACAGCTTTGAAGGTTCCAGGCTGATCATCAATCAGCCCTATTGCTTTGGGGCAGTGGCAAGATAGCACGTCATGGGGGAAATCGGTGGTGAAGCAAAATCACTCACCTCAAGGCCAGGAAGTAAAAAAGATGAAGAAGGGAAAGGAACCAACGTCCCATGATACCGTTCAAAGGCACATCTCCAATGACTGAAGTACTTCCCACCCACCTCCTAAAGACTCTACCACCTCCCAATAGCCACACCCTGAGGACCAAAAGTTTAACACATGGACCTTTGGGGAATGTTTATCCAAACTATGGCATAAACAGAGACCACATTCTGTTGATTCTACCTCTGGGGAAAAATTCTCGTAACGTCCTCTCCCACTACAGTCCCATTTCAACTTCTAAATTCAAAAGCCATTACCTATTGCCTGGTGCATTGACAATCGTTTCCTAAGTTGCTCTCTGAGACCTTTGATTCTAGTCTAATATTCTTCCAAACCGTGACCCCAAAATTCTGTCTCTAAAACACAACACTAGTCATGTCACTTGCCTGTCCTAAAGCCTGTTTGCAGGAACAAATACAAAATTTCCTAACACCCTTATTCATCTAACCGCTAAACTAAAAGAATAAGCTCTGGAGCCAGACTTCCAGGAATTAAATCTAAGCTCATCTACTTTTTAAGCAAGGGACCGTAAGGTCATGTAAATCTGTGTGCCAATCTTCTCATCTGTCAAGGTGAATAAAGGTAGCACATTGAGACCTGTTAGCTGCCATTGTTAGCTTGGCACTCTGATGTCTCACCGTTCCTCCACAAGCATCCTCTGCTCTATCCAGTTGCCAGATGTTTCCTGAAATCACCAAGTTCTGCCATGACTCTGTGCTTAAGCACTTGCTAATCCTTTTACCTGGAATGCCTTTCCTTCCTCTTATAAATCTGTTTGCAGGAACAAACCTCAACTCCTCATAAAGAAAAGAAAGGAAAAAGAAAAAGAAAAGAAAGGAAAAAGAAAAAGAAAAAAAAGCCTGCCACACGTCACGCCCTCTTCTGTCCTAGTGCATCATCTGTTGTGTGCATATCATAGCACTCACCATAGGATCATAAGATATTATTTTGTCTCTACCTAAACCCCTAATCCAACTACTGACAGTAAAAGACTATGGCTTCATCTTTGCTTCTCCAGCATTTAGCACAAAACCACATGCACAGGAGATTCATGGTAGATAAATACACAATGACTTGAAAGTGAGAAACCCGGTCCTCAGATAGATGAAATGTTGGGCTAACTCTTCCCAGGGCTTCTCCAGTCTTCCACATCATAGCAATGCCACAGCTGGAAGGCATGATGGGCGTAAAAGTGCATTGAACTGTCAGTGAACCCAGGATCTTTCCACTACACCCACTGAAACTAACAGAGCTCCTAAACCAAGAGAGCACGCTGCCTTGCAGGACCCCAGTAAACTTAACAGTAAAAATACTTAAAAGGTCACTATAATAAATAATTGAGTCTCCACCAATAGACAATAGATTCAATACATTGCTGAAAAACAGAATACATAAGGAGCTGGCAAGGGATGAAACAGGGTAGAGGATGCTGCAGGCTCCAGGACTCACGGGGGTGGGGGTTGCAGCTAAAGAAAGAGCTACCCCAGACAGCAGGGAGAGGCTTCCAACTCAGAAACGCCAGGTGCCAGACAGTGGGAATAAGATGAAGGGCCAAGAGCAAGGAGATTACTGGAAAGCCTGTACAGAGAGCAGTTGTTCCC
>PVKS010028340.1:0-26534 GCA_004027875.1 Aplodontia rufa | reverse complement strand
GAAGGGAGGGATAAGGGAGGGTAATTGGGGGGGGGCACTCCTGGGGACAGTTGCAATGTCCAAAATATATACACAATTTATACACATTTTATATTATTTTGTTAAAATCTTGTAAGGTTGTTCAAAAATAAAAAATTAAAAAAAAATAAATAAATAAACTCAAAAAAAGAAGACGTGCATGATTTAATTGTTCATTCATTCATTCTTTTTTCTTTTGAGCAGATAATATGTACATTATTCTATGAATATATAACAAAGACTCAATCCTTGTCTTCAAGTATCTTACATTTGGGCAAGAGATAATTGTAAATACACACAGATAATTATAAAATATAATTAGTAGCTTCTCCTATATCACAGTGGTTTAAAATTGTATAGATATTTTTCTATTAAGGAGTTGAGTTGTACAAACATAAATGCATATAAAGTAATACTATGATACACATTTGACTGTAATCCAGAGTCACCTCCACATTGCCCACACCCCAGTCTCTTGATTCTTCTGTATTTTCCCTTATAACAGTTAAAATTCTCTCTATCTATCTATATAGATATAGAGTGAAATTTCCAGAATATATCTTCTTAGGGCAATAATTCCTATAAATATATATACCTATTTATTGTTCAACTTTCAGTTTTGTTTGTTTTTCATTTCTTTCTAGTGAACTACCCTTTGTTATGAAAAATAAAAGTAAAAATTACATATACCTTTTGTTTGGCAAATGATGCTGTTGTTAATATAAACTTCTTCAACATGGAAAATAAGGTTATAATACTTCATTTTGTAGTTTATTGTGCATTAAGAAGCTGGGAAGATAGTAAGAAATCCTCATTGAATTCTACAGTAACAAATAATGTAAATTTTCATTATTTTATTTAAATATAAATATGTAGTAGTTAAAACTATATTACTTAAAATGAATAACATTTCGTCTATACCTATGAAAATAATAGATTTTGCTTATTATATTTAATGGTGTCTCAAAGAGAAAATAACTAACTTATTTTCATAAGTTAGTATATGTGTATAGAATAATCCTGGGTAGAGCTACAGCATGAAGCAGACTTTTAGCTTTTAGTTTTGATATTGATTTTCAAATCTTCATGAAGCTAATCAAGTTCTGGGAAAAATGAGTGAAACTTTTAGGGAAATACAAGTAAATTTTAAATGGGCTTATCTTTCAATGGAAGAAGTTGCCTCAAGGGTTAGAAGGCTTTTTATCAGTTTAGTGATTTGTGCCATTCTCATTTTCACTCCTTGATTCTTGGATGTGTTAAGACTGTTATGGTTGAAATAGTACCCTGTATTTGACACTGGCTAAGAGTATATGCAGTCTTCTAGTAACCTTGACTCATATGGTCACCTAGTTAATACTGTAACTGGGTTTCAAAAGGATGTTTCACCATTCTGTCAAAACCAATTGCTTCAGGATTGTGAGAAACATGGTAAGGGAAGATAGGTAGTTCTATGTGAGGGCCTATTGGAATATGCATTTGCTGTGAATTGAATTCCTTGATCAGAAGCAGCGATGCTGTGTGGAATAATATGATTGTAGATAATTGGAAGTCTATGGATGGACTTTTGGCAGAAACATTGCCTACCTGGCAGACAAATCCATATCAAAATAAGCATCTATTCTAGTGAGAATAAAATTTTGCCTTTTCAATGATTGAAGCCATCTAAAGCTATCAACCCTCCATGAGACAACTGGCCAATCACCCAGGGAATACTGGGGACTTTCAGCCTTTTTAAGCTAGACATTCAGCAATTGCTATAGCCAGATTGGCTTTGGTGAGTGGAAGTCCGTGTTACTTAGCCTATGCATAATGTCCTTCCCTGCCACCCTGGCAATTTGATTATGCGTGAGCCCTTTGGGTGACTGAGGAAGGAGTCTTATTTCTACAGAAAAGTGTACCATTATATTCTTGATTATTAAAATCCTGCCCTGCTAAGGTGACCCTTTGGTGATCATTAAGATTGGACACAAATTTCCTCACATGTTTGTGAATTCACAGAGGTCTGTCTGTATATGTCTTCCCTAATTTTGCTTGCCACCCATTTTCCAATCATATTACTTTCAAGTCCCTTATTTTCCAGCCAAACCATTGCACAGAACCCATGGATCAGTATATAATTGTATATTAAGCCATTTGTTCTTCCAAGCAATGTGAATGACCAGGTACATTGCCCCAGTTTTGCCCAATGGGAGAATTTCTATTCACCATTGTGCTTTAGGAATGTCAGAAGAGGGCTGTAGTATACTTTTGGGCAGATATTGTCTATGATTCATGCAGAAATAGCTATTAAAGTGGCATTAGTCTTCTCTTCCTCCATTAATAGATTGCAGTCACCCCCATGAGACTATATTTGCAATTTAGGAAAAAGAAGTCAGTGTAGCAGGAATGAGGCCCATGGGCCTTTGTGGTGGTGCTTTCAGAGCCTGCCTAGACCTGATAACTTCCATCTGATGATGGTGTATACTGTATATGCTTAACTTCATGGCTTGGTTGATTAGATAATATGACAATCCCAAACATTCCCTGGATTTCTGTCTACATCAATTAGAAAACTCAGTTCTTTGGGAGTGTAATGAACCTACTCATTGGTACGTCAGACTTTGACTCAAAAAAGTTATAGTAACACCCTCCTTACTTTTAATTAGTAAACAGGCGCTGAATTAATAAATCCTTTCATGATTTGTTAGCATGTATCATTTCTAATTCCTTTGGACTTTCATATTCCTGAGTAAATGATAAAATTGATATTATTTCAGAGTCTGTAAATCTGGGTCAGTCATCAATCAGATAGACTTCATCTAGAATAATAGTTGGGTCAATCCCAAGATAAAAAGTTAACTTTATATTATGTAGCAAGGAGGATATCAAACAAGTACCTTGAGACAATTATCAATATAGACATCTTCACCATTTCCTGGCATGTTTTTGTATTCCTTTGTATACAAGAGTAATTTGTTTATAATGGCAGGATAGAAGAAGAATTAGGGGCTCTTATTTGCAGAAAAACAGAAGAAAATGGAATGGATGAAAGATATTTTATCTGTTTTCAGACATGCTTTAATGATGAAAGGCACATTAACTAGAAACAATATTTTCATGAAAGATTTTATAAAGATCATGGGTGAACATTGATAGCCATAAGTTTCAGAAGTATTTAAAAGTAACTCTGTGAGATTTGATCCAAGTAGTATTACTTCAATTTCCAAATGTAACAGACAGTTGTTGAAGACACTACTCTTCTCCAGGGAATCATTTATTAGGACTGTAAATTGAGACAGTATCTACATTGTTTTAAAAAAAAAAGTTGCCAGTTGTTTCTAACACATGTGAAATTGAGTCTACCATTTCACAAAGTGGTCACAGAGATCATTTGATAGGGAATTACTTCTTATGCTATTTTAAGTCCTACTGACTTTGATTATTCTCTAATTTTTAGGAATTCTGACTCATATATGGGTCCCAGCATAAGCTAACAAAATGATTGATCCTATTTATTCCATTTGCTTTCCTATAACCTGCTTTCTTGGGCTTTAAGAACAATTAAAGCAACACCAGAAATCTTGGTGTTAAGTCAAATTCCCCAGATGCGAACTCTGTGTAAAGGAACAATGCACAAGTTGTTGATAAGGAAAGTATTTCTATGGTAACAGATTGGGGAAAACAGCAGTAGGAAGAAGCAGCCCAGAATGGTTGCAGTGTGATGCAAAGTCCTGCAGAGGTCAACTTAGCTTCAGTTGATCTTGTAGGAGATCTCTCTAGAGTAAGCAATAAATTAGAGTTGTCCCCATCACCAGGTAATAGAGATGTAGCTTTCATACTTGTATTTCTATTAACTATAGATTAAAGGTTGCTCTAACTATAGATTAAAGGGTGGGGGGGTGCAGAAAAATACTCATACACATTGATTTCTGTGTTGGTAAGCTTGCTAGGTTCCTGACAGCATTCCTCTGGAAAATAACTGGGTGCTGGTGAGAAAAGCGTACGTACCATAGCTGTAGGTTTGTACATGAACAGGATGGATCCCGGGAATCTGGATGGAGTCCTGAAATTACTGATTACCCTAAACTTAAGTGTCAAATCTTAATGTCCCCTTATTATGGCCCTATACTGTGCAGGGTACAATATAAGAAATAACCAAAGGAAATTCAATTTAATTGAATTACTGATAGGTTGATCTATCAACTTATCCATCTATATTAGAAAGGGTCTTCAAAGAAATTTACAAAATGTAGTTTAGAAAGACCTAAATTTGATAACCTAAGCATGGTGGCTACCAGAATAATTCATAATTTAATATTGAAGATAAATGGACTCAAAAAAGGATTCTTTTTTGGTCATTCCATCTCATCATATGAATATAAGCAACAACAATAAAATTACTAAAATACATTTCAAAAATATAAGACCAAATATATTGGTTATAAATATTGATATTTTATGTTTGTTCAGAGGATAAATTGAGTTACTTTTATTTTTTCTTTTTCTTTTTATACTGGAGATTGAACCCAGGAATGTCTAACCCCTGAGCTACTTACTTAGCCCTTATAAATTTTTTTTTAATATTGAGATTGGGTCTCGATAAGTTACTTAGGGCCTCTGAGTTGCTGAGGCTACCTTTGAACTTGCACTCCTCCTGCCTCAGACTCCTGAATTGCTGGGATTGTAAGTGTGTACCACCTGGCCCAGCCCTAGTTACTTTCTGAATCCTTTATATTCTCATATTTGTATATTAAAATAATTTAATGGCATGAGTATGTACGATTCTTTTTAGAACACATAATATTGAAAACAGTGTAGTTTACTTGACTAAAATGGGCTCTGGATTCCTACAAATATATTGTAATTGAGACTACTAGAGAGTATCTCAATTTTCAGAGCTATTATTTCTCAACCCATTAAGAATCCGTAGATTAATAATTATTTCATAAAGTTGTAAAGTTAAAATGTCCTTATTTTTTAAAACTTTGACAAATAAAAATCGTATATCATTATTTTATACATGTTGTTTTGAAATATGAGTTAATATACACATTGATTCACATATTTTTGTGTTAAGAATAAAAATGTATTTAAATTTTCTAGAAGGGCAATATTTACTTAGTAATTGATCAATAAATGGTAATTTCTTTGTCTTAAAATTTTTTTCTGGGGGCTGGATCTGTGGCTCAGCAGTTACAGTGCTTGCCTGGCACGAGTGAGGATGCAGGTTCAAACCCTAGCACCATGTACACAAGGAAGTGTTGGAGCAATGATAGCCACATGAAAAACTTGTAAATAAAATTGAATCTCTCTTTCTCTCTCGCTGTCCCTGTCTCTTTAAAAAAATTTTTTTTTTCCTGTTCTTACTTTGAGCTTTGGCTCTTGACCCTAAATAGTTATATAGAGGCTTTTTCAAGAGAAGATTCTGGTGTTGAGTTATAGGGGATTAATTGCAAGCAGTAGGTCAGAGTAGGGGCTAGTGCAGGAAAGAAGAGATGGTAGCTTGGAAAAAATGGTGAAATGGTTAATATTGTGATGTACTTGAAAGAAGAGATAACAAAAATTGCTCACATATAACAGATTATATATGGCAATGAGGGAGAGATGACTCAATGGTTTTATACTTGAGCAACTGAGACAGCCATTTAAAATAGGAACATCTGGTGGGGAGGATGATTTAAGAGTGAAGTAGGGTAGGAAATATTTTCTGTTTTGAACATGTTACATGTGAGATTCTATTTGAATTTTAAGTTATTTTGACAAATGTGTATAACAAAACTCGGAATTTTCTGGGATGTAAATTTTAAAAATAGGGGTTTATTAAATAAAGATATCATTAAGCTCTCAGGGTTATAGGTGATCATCTAGGGATCAATCTTTTGATTGATCAGGAGGAAAAAAGGGCCAAGGATTAAGCTGTTCAGAAGTTACAACTTTCTGTTGTTCAAATAGGGAGGAAGAACCAATGTAGACTGAATATACATTGTGTTGTTTAGTTTTTCTTTTAAAGTTTTTTAAACTGTCAAAAGCCATCACTTCTGTTTCCATTAACTACTAAATACATATGATCCTATCCAAGAACATGGGTGGTTTTTCTGTCTTCTAAGGTAGTCTTCAATTTCTTTCTTTAGTGTTCTATAGTGTTCTATAGTTCTATCGTTCTATCTCTTTGTAGAGATCCTTCACCTCTTTTGTTAGATTGATTCCTACTTTTTTTCGGTTTTTTTTGGGAGGGACATTGTTAATGGGATAGTTTCCCTAATTTCTTTTTCAGCAGATTCATCATTGGAGTATTATGAGCTCTAGAAGTCTTCTGGTGGCGCTTTTTCTGTCTTCTGAATAGGAACATATTATCAGCAAAAAGATAATTTGAGCTCTTTTCCTATCTGCATCCCTTTAATTTCTTTTCTTTTTCTTTTCCCTTTTTCTTTTTTTGGTTAATTGTTCTGGCTAGAGTTGCAAGGTCTGTGGTAAATAGGAGCAGTGAAAGTGAGCATCCTTGTCCTGTTCTTGTTTGTAGAGGAAATACTTTCAATTTTCCTCCATTCAGAACAATGTTGTCATACACAGCCTTTACAATGTTCAGGTAAGTCCCTTCAATTCCTAGTTTTTCTAGTGTTTTAAACTAAGTGGATGTTTCACTTTGTCAAATACTTTTTCTGCATCTATCGAGATAATCATGTGATTCTTGTCCTTAAGTCTGTTTCTGTGGTGAATTACATTTTTTAAAATTTCTGTACATTGAATCAACTTGCTTCTCTTGGATAAAACCCATTTGATCATAGTAACAAAAAGAGTATGATATTGTTACCAAAAAGACATGAAAATCAATGGAATAAAAGACACAGAGACAAACTCACATAAATGCATTTGTTTGATAATAGGTACCAAAAACATATATTAGCAAAAAGATAGCCTCTTAGACCAGAACTCTGCAACTGCTAGAAGAAAATGTAGACCCAACACTTCAACATGTTAGCTCAGGAACTGACTTCCTTAACAAGACTCCTGAAGCACAAGAAACAAAGTAAGTGGGATAGCATCAAATTAAAAGCCTTCACAACAAAGGAAACAATTAGGAGTGTGAAGAGAGAGCCAACTGAATGGGAGAAAATTTTTGTGTCACATAGGACATTGATATCCAGGATGTACAAAGATCTTAATAAACTTAATAGCAAAACCAAAACAAAACAAATCAGAAAAACAAACCAAACAATCAAACAAACCCAAATAACCCAAACAGTAAGTAGGCAAAGGAATTAAACAGATGCTTTCTCAAAAGAAGAAATACAAATGGTCAAAAATATATGAAACAATATTAATATCTCCATCAATTGGAGAAATGCAAATTAAAACTACATCATGATTTCATTTCACTCCATTCAGAATGGCAGTTATCAAGAATACAAGTAACATTGAATATTGACAAAAAGGTGTACTCATAGATTGTTGGTCAAGATTGCAAATTAGTGCTACCACTTTGGAAGCAGTATGGAGATTTTTGAAAAAAAACTAGGAATAGAACCACCATGTGACCCACCTATTCCACTCCTCAGTATATATCCAAGGGATTTAAAATCAGCATACTACAGTGACACAACCACATCAATGTTTATGGCAGCACAATTCACAATAGCCTACCTATGGAGCCAACCTAGGTGCCCTTCGATAGATGAATGGTTAAAGAAAACAAGGTGTATATAAAAAATGTAGTATTAGTTGATCATAAAGAATGATTTTATAACATTCACAAGTAAATGGATACATTTAAAGACTATCATGATAAGTGAAATAAGCCTGTCAAAAGTCAAAGGTTGAATATTTTCTCTAATATGCAGAAACTAATCCAAAATAAGGTGGAGTGGATTAAAAAAAAAAGAATGAATAGTGGAGTAGACAAAGGGAAATGTAGGGAAGGGAGAAAAGATAGGATAGGGAAAGACAATGGAATGAAATTGACCTAAATTTCCTATGTATATATGAATATATCAAAGTGAATCTTACCATCATGTACGTCCATAAGACACTTATTTTAAAAAGCTGTAAGTAAATAGCAGAAAGATCAATAGAGTAGAGGGAAGGAAGCAGGGGGAGGGAGGAGAGGAAAGGGTAAATACTGGGGATTGAATTAGAACAAATATAGTTCATACTTTTATAATTATGTTAAAATGAATCCTATTGTTATATATAACTAAAAACAACAAGACACATATGACACAATGTGTTCTAAATTTTATTTCAATTCACTTACAAAATAATTGTGATTAACCACCTAGACACACCGAATCATTGCTTTATGATCTCTAATTTTAGAAACAGATGTGGAGCAGATTATAAGCATACTATTGAAAACACTTTGGTTAAGTTTGAAGGAAATATTTAGAGAATATGTTAGTCTTAAACTAGCATAAAATATCCAAGCAGGAATAAGACATTTGAAAGTCATGATTTAGAATAACATATCTTCAATAATTTGATTTTCGGACCATTATAAGTAAAATGCTGGTAATATGTAAAGTGGTAAAAAATATACAAAAAAGATTTAAAATGTATATTTGTATTCTTAATAATTGCCACTATTAGAAAGATAAATTATTACTTTTTAAATATTTTCATACTGCATTTAACTATTTAGGATTGTGACATTTCTTGGTATTGTATTTCTACAATCTTTGATTAATTTTCCAATTTTACTAATTTTTATTTACATTTGTTAGTCCTTAAAGTATGCTTTATAAAGAATGGAAAAAAACGACAATATAAACTGATACTTTTCCTCATAACCCTTGTTTTTAGAAAAAAAGTTAGTGTTTTATACTACCTTTTAGTATCCTTTGTAAAATTTGTTGGTGATCCATAGTCTTTTACAATGATTTTTAAATACTTTTTTTTCTTAAAGCAATAAATTCACTTTCTTTTCCCTTAATATTTTTTTTGTAAACTTTCTGGTATATTTTATTTAAAAATGAAATCATGGCCTCACATTCAAATTATGGCACTTCTCAAAGTGTGTTTTCATTATGAGATGTATGTCTGCTTTCCAGTTATAGTTTATTTATGATTAACTCAATACTGGGTTATTGAATAACTTGTACTGGGCCAGGCACCATGGGCTCCTTGAAGACAGGATTTTTCTTTGTTTCCAAACTTCTGGCACAATGGAGGGGGAGAACTTTAGGAAATATTGAATGTGAATATAAGTGAATATTCAAGTTTTTTCCTCTTTTAATATTAGTATTGATCTCATTCTTCATATGACAATGTTTTTATACATACTGGTGTGATTCATTATGTTATATCTGTACATGCACATAATTTGATCAATCTCCTTCTCTAGTATCTTCCTTTCCCTCTTTTCCTTCCCATCTGCTTGCTCTACTCTACTGATCTTCCGTTTATTATTATAATTATTATTATTAAAATTAGAATGGCTTTTTAAAAGCTATCCTTTTAATGGAATGGAGCAGTATTGGTTAAGGCAGTGGTTATTAAGTATTTTAGTTTTATAATGGTCTGTTCCAATTCAATATTTTTCATGAACACCATTTTTTCTACTGGAAGAATTAAGAGAATTTTAGTAACACACATATGTCATTATAGCAGAAACACCTGAACTTAAAAACACTGACAACATAAAGATGTTGAGTATAGCATGTTAGATAAAGAAAGCAGGTATGAAAATTATTTTATATTATGATGAGAATAACCTGGTAACTATATATTTTAATCATATGGACAAAGAGTGACTAATAAAAGGGAAAATAAAAATGTTATCATTATTGATTTTAATACTATCATTATTGTTATTGTGTCAGAGGTAAGTATTACAGATAGGAGAGTCACCTGTAGTAGAGAATTGTCATTAGAAAGTATCATTTTACCAGTGGCTACATTAAAAAAAAAATCCTTGTTTAGGTGGAATTTTGTGATTCATTCTTGTCCATGGAATTGCATAGAAACAATGTGATAATATGATTTCTGGGCTGAAGTGATTAAGAAGTGGATATTCCTCTTCCACTCGTTCTCTGTCAGCTAAATGTCTATATCCAGGAAAACTTTGAAGATCTTTTGTAGAAGGTAGCAGGACCACTGACATCCTAGGAACTTGAATAGCTGATGATAGACCTTCCCCATCTCTACCTCTGCCCTCACTGACCTGGAACCTTGCAAATGAGAAACATTTATTGGATTTTTTGGGGGGGAGGCTTATTGGAGATATAGTATTACCCTCACATGTACAATCATATTATTTCTAAAAGCATTAATTTTTGCTTAACATTGTAAATACATTATTCTATTGTTTGGATGTGGTTTGAGTGTGTCTTCCAAGGGTTCATGTATTGGGAGCTTAATCTTCAGTGTGCAATGCTAAAATATCATAGGGCCTTTAAGAGGTGGGGTCTAGTCCAGTGTAGCGGTGCCTACCTGTAATCCCAGCAACCCAGGAGGCTGAGGTAGGAGGATTAAAAGTTTGAGGCCAATCTAAACAACTTCATGCAGCCCTATTCCATTCCCAAAACCACCACCACCACCACCACTACCAACAACAACAACAATAAAAGAGGTGGAACCTAGTCGAAGGGTACTACTGGTGATGTGAGCTTTCCCTCTTAAACACACTCTTGCCATGATGCCATCTATTGTTAGCCTGTCACCTGAGACCAATCCAATGTGGCCATCTGATCTTTTGGCATATAAAACTTTGAGCTAAATAATCTTTTTTTCTTCATAAATACCCAGATTTTATTATAATAGAAAAGAAACTAGTGTTGATGGAGTAACAAATTGTACAAAAGGATTATCATTAGAAAACATATATTAAGAAGACTTTGAAACAAACTTAATAAGTGACCAAAACAACTCCTCTTCTCCTTCTACATATATTTTGGTGTACATGCTGACTACAGTTAAATTAATGGAACTTTAAATAATAGTGATAGATTTCAAATATTGGCACTAATTATTGAGTGGCCCTGGAAGCAAAATCAATATAATTTTCAGTAATGGATTTGTTTCTTATTCTAGTCACAATTTGAAAATAGACAGGAGTAGTAGTATTATAATTATCATTGTCATCATCATCAGAGGGAGGAAAAAGTCAAGTGGTTAATTGAAAGTTGTGTGCCAAATTCATTGTAATAGAAGGCATTGCAAATTCTGGGGGAAATTCATAACTCAGTTAAACTTTTTTAGTTTGAGCATATTGCTCTCATTTATAGTTCATGTTGGTGGTGAGAGTATATATAAGGCATTGTGTGTATGTGTGCATGAATATGTATTGTATGTGTGGTTCAATGTTTATTAGATAAAACTAGAACAAAAAGGAAGGATATTTATAACTCATGTTGTCCGTGTGGAGCAGACACTGAAGGCGGAATACCTGTGAGCACCTTGGTGGATGCTGTGAGACTCAGGGAGGCTGCCAGATGCAGTCATCAAGAATATTATTGAAAACTCAAGTGATTATTTTACACTGAGTAATTAGGATACGGGAAAATGAACCTGAGGCAAAGCGATCCCATTCAAAGCCTTTCTGAAATCATAGTGCCTTGCCTAGCCAAGATTTGAGAAGAGTGTGCTTTCATTGAGAGTTGTGCATCTGAGAATAGGGAACAAGAAGGAAGCATACCTAGAATTTCATGCAGGATGTCCTTTTTTCCTTGAACTAAAACAGTGTTAAGAGTCTCTCTTTGTGCTTCTTGGAGTAACAATATTAGTACCACCTGGAACTAATTAGAAATGCACATTCTCATCTCCTACCCTGAACTATTGATTCAGGTAATTGAGATCCAACAATCTTTTTAAACAAGCCTCTGGGTGGGTCTGATACATGCTAATTCTTTTTTTTTTTTTTTTTTAAAGAGAGGGACAGTGAGAGAGACAGAGAAAGAGAGAAACAACTTTATTTAGTTTTTCACATGGCCTTAGTTGCTCCAACACTCAGTTGTGTACGTGGTGCTGGGGTTTGAACCCGGGTCCTCATGCTTGCCAGGCAAGCGCCGAAACCGCTGAGCCACCGCTCCAGCCCCATGATACATGCTAATTCTTGAGAAACCACTAAGTTTTAATCTTTTTTAATATATGTTAAAATGTTTCTTTTCCTACATTGTAATTCCTGTTTGTTAGTCTAATTCCTTATTAAAGTTTGAAACACCTGTTCAATCCACATTGCTAGCACTACAAAGAATAAATAGGGCAGGAAAAGTTAAACAAGTACTTGGGGGCCATTGTAAAAACGAGAGTGGATGAGGGACCCTTGCAAAACTAAGAATGGATGAAAACCTACCATACCATGGAGAAAGTGTAAAAGAAGGTGAGGCAACTTCTGTACTTCCGTCCCCAGTGGGCAGTATGGAAAAGGAGAAAGAAAAAATAAACAAAATTATGTTATGGTTTTAATATGACCTTCTTTGTGGTATAATTTTAATTCCAAATGGCACCTAGTTTTGTCACTGGCCAAACACCATAGTAGAGTTTTTTTTTTTTTTTTTTTGGCTTGACTATTCACCATAATTTCTATACTATTGGTCAAAAGCAATAAAATTGTGCTAGTCTTTGAAATACTATTCCAGAATGAAATGAAATATTTTAGGGGGGAAATAAAGTGGCATTAGAATTAGGATGGGGGTTTATAAGAAAGAAGGAAGGAAAGGTGGGAAGGAGAAAAAGTTTCTTGAATTAATTGAACAATAAAGACAATGTAGATATGTGTGTATTTGGAGAGGAGGGGGGTGTTCCTTCTAAGTCCAAGGAATATAATCAGAGAAATTAGGAGAATCAATGGAAGAAGTGTTGTTATTAACTAAATGACAATAAATGGTTAAGGAAATAGGGAAGGAGGGAAACTGGGGAATGTGATATTCTTGAAGCGGTTCTACTTTTGTGTATAATTATTACAAATTTTTCAGTCAGAAATTATCATTTTTGAAACTGCTAATTTAACACTTCAGGAATTAGAAAACCTAGTTTCTAATTTAAGTTTAATTATTTCCATGTAATGTACTATTGTAGTTGAATACATGAAAAATATGTTTCAGTCAGATATACTACTCTTCTCAAGCAAAGCCTGTCTAATTCTGTTAGAGCAGATCCTCTTTGAAAATGCTACATTCTTGTTCTAAAATGAAATTAAAAATCATTTACTTGGAACACAGTAAAACAACTTTGTTTTTTTTAGAATATATAATAAAGGTTTAAAAATAGTATTGGATAATTGTTATATAAGGTGTAGATATACAATGCTGCTAATGTATTGAAACTGAACACTGCATGGTTTGATAGTTTATATATGGTAGCTTTACAGAAGGTTCATATCATTCAATTTGTTACACTTATTGGAGCTGCATTTCAATTAAAACACTTCGTAATTTCCTTATTCTTTTTGAATTATTTTGAAACCCATTAGTGTCAGTGACTTGGCATTGCTCTCTAATTGCAATAGATTTCAAGTGATAAAAATTGATTTTAGTTGCCTACTTTGTAGAGTCAGCATTGGTTACCTGAATACATTACAGTACCCTATAACTTAAGACATCATTCTATGTTGTTAGAAGCTTTCATTGTCTGAACTTGAGATTGTGTGGGCAGTTTATTCTTCAATAAGAGATTTGCACTTAGAGGAAGTGTAATGAAATTCTAAATTCTAAGAACTGTTAAGGCATTGAAAATGTATTTTAAAGTCCTTCTTTCTATACATAAAGCCAAATTATTTTAACATAGGTTCAATGTATTCATCTCTTAAAAGTTGTAGCTTTTTTGCAATCATATATATATACATACACATAGATATACATATATATATATCTTTTTATTATAACCATATTATCAAGCAGTGGCAGAAATGTTAAAATTTTACAATTTTATAGAACCTTGGAGCCCTACCTGTTAATTAAAACCAACAACTTCTGAGCCATACATGTTTCAAATTTTTAAAAATCACACTAAAGTATATATGGAGACGTGCATGAATCACTAGTATACATCTCAAGGTATTTCTTTCAGTGAGCCACCCATGTAACTGCTATAAAGACATTATAAGAATCCTTAGTCCCAGGCCGTCACCTAATTCTCTTCTAGTCACTGTCACTGTTCCAAATAGCCACTATTCTGGCTTTTGTCACCATTGGTTTAATTTGGCTTTTTTCAATTTATATATAGATTGAACAACAAAGAGTGCACTGTTTTCTGCCTGGCTCTTGTATTTTTAATCAGCCTTATAGTTTGTGGGCTATAATCCATGTTGTTGCATAAAACAATAATTAGTTCATTCTCAATATAAAAATGCACTGCAATTTCCTTATTTATTTTACTACTGATAGAAATTTGGTTTGTTTCCAGTTTGTTGGGTTAATACTGTTACAGTGTACACTCTTGTGCATTTTTTGGTACATATAAGTATACGTTTCTTTTGATTTTATACCTTGGAATGGATTTCTGGGTCATGGCTTTTATGGATTTTTCATCTTAATAGCTCTCACCCACCAGTTTTTCCAAGGGAATGTAGTAATTTATTTCTACCAGCAATATATGAGTCTTCCTATTGCTCCACAATTTCACCAATATGTGATATTATTATTTTCTTTCATTTTGTCCATTCTGGTTTAGGAATATTTCACTGATACTTTAATATGCATTTTCCTTATGACTAACAAAGTGTAATTTTTATGGGTTTTTTTAGTAAAGAGAGAAAGACAGAGAGAGAGAGAGAGAGAGAGAATCAATTTTTATTGAGTTTTTCACATGGCTTTCATTGCTCTGACACTTAGTTGTATATGTGGGTGCTGGGGTTTGAACCTGCGTACTCATACATGTCAGGCAAGCACCATAACCGCCGAGCCACTGCTCCAGCCCCCATTTTTCATATTTTTTACCATTTGGATATCCTTTTGTGAAATGCCTCTTCAAATCTTTTGCCTTACTATTAGATTATTTTTATTATTGGTCTGTATGGTTTTTGTATATTATGGTTATGTTTTTTCAAACTTACATGTCTTTTCCTTATAGTTTGGGCTTTTAGCATCCTGTTTAAGAAGACTTTCCCTACCAAAGTTCTTACATATTTTAATTGAAACTTTATTGTTTTGCTTTTCATAATTATACATAATATTATCTCAAGGAATATTGCACATAAATGTGAATTAGGCTCGCCTGTAGTATTTTTCTATTAAATTTTCCTTGTAATTCTTTGTGATCAGGTTTTGTTTGTTCCTTTCTAGCTTTAAGAAAAAAAATAGATGTGAAGTTTTTAACCAGATATTGCTCTGTTTCAAGCAAACAATTTCAAAACCTCAGAAGCTCAAAATAATGATGTTTATTTATTTTTGCTACTTCTGTTTATCTTGCAGTGTTTTCAGTGTCATTCAGTTATAACTATACTGTAATTTACATTACCATATCTCCTTTGACCTATAAATTAGCTAAAATTATGTTTAAACTTTGCATGCTTTCAGCTTTTTTTTTTTAAAGGATAGTATTTTGGTAACTAATTATTAACTAAATTGATTTTTCTATAAAGAAACCTGCCCAATTTTTGAAATTTGCTAACATTTCATTTATACCCTAATCCTTAATTTTTTTGGTTAAAATAATTTGCATTTTGCAGCAGTTGTATATAATCTTCTGTACTTATAACCTCAATCAATCTTATTAATCAAAATTTTCATATCTTATATATCCTGCTTAAAGTGTTACTTTGAGTAATATGTCAAAACTCTTGCTATGATGTATTTTATAATTACTCCTTATGCTTATGTTTAATTTTGTTTAATAATTATGAATCAGTATTATTTGTTGCCTATAAAGTTTAGTCTTCTGTAGAATTGAAACTTTTATCATGTTAAAATGATTCTTTTTTCTCTACTTAAGCTTTTTTTTTTGCTTTATTTGCTTTTTTTGGTGTTTTGGTTAGATTTTGTCTGCTGTATCAGTCTTTATCCTTTTATTTTTAACTATTCTCTGATCATATGTTTTGAGTTGGGTTTGAATTATATATTCAAATAGTAGATGGATTTTACTTTTTTAAACCAAGTTGCAAAAATCTGTGTTTTTCTATTGTTTTTTCTATTTTTGTGTGTTTCTAATTGTGTTTTCTATTTTTGTCATGTATTCCTTCCCTTAATTTCCTCTCTTTCCCTCTTTTTCTCCTATCTTCCTTCCCCTTCCATTCTTTTATTTTTTTGGGGGGGAATGAGTCAAGTCTTTTTCACCATCCTATACCCCTGCCTCTATTTCTTTTGTTTATTAGTTTGTAATATGTATATGTATGTGTATATATATATATATATATATATATATATATATATATATATACATGTACACTAGTTTTACTATTTTAGCAAATAACCTTGGTATTGCTATATGCATGTGTAATTAACTTTATATTTCATCAAGGTCTTGCTCTCCTCCTGAATAATGCTTTAAAGTTGTGATTTGTCTTATATAACAGTTTGATATTTAGATTCACATATATTTATTACTTTCTTCATTTATCAGGTAATTTTTTTTTCTTTTGCTTTTTAGGCCTTCCTTTTAGGATAATTTTCCTTCTTAAAGAGAAGAAGAAATATTGTTTATAAATCTTTAGATATCTTTTAGAAATCCCTTTGGTGATAGACTTTTAGTAATAAGTACTCTCAGTCAGTCATTCGAATTGGTACACATTGTGTACTGGGTATTAATATATGTATAAAATCATAATTTTCATATAATTAAAATTTTTGGAAAGGAGATAGGCAACAAATAAAATAAAATGTAAAATAAATAGTATGCCGTATATTGTATATTTGTTAGCAGAAAAAAATAAAGCTGAAAAATGTGATATGAGATGTTTAGATAAGGCAGTCAAAGTGGCTTCATTGGGTAGGTAACTTCTGGATACAGACCAGAAAGCATTAAGGGAATTGAGGACATTGCAGATAAAGGGAACTCCAAGAACACCTTGAAACCATCAGAAGACAGCCAGGAAGCTTACAAAGGAAAAAAAAATAGATTTTAGTCAATGCACCCAGAGATGTAATGTTCAACTAGATGACAATATAATGCTTCATAGAGAGATAGAAGGCTATTAGAGGGTTTTGAATAGGTGATTAGAATGGACTGACCTGTTTTAGCAGGCTCACTGGTTACTATAGATGAGCCTGGAAGGTATCAAGAGTGGAAACAACCAGCTTATTGGCATGATGGTGACTTGGAGTGAATGTTGGCAGTAAGGAAAATGTTATAGTCTAGATATTTTTGGAAGGCAGGGCTAATAGTATATGCCTGTGTTTCCAATGTAGTCTCTGTGAAACGGAACAGTAAAAAAAGGATGACTTTAAGGTGTTAGTGCAAAACGGTTGGCGGAGGAGATTTTCCATTAACTGAGATGAAGACAAATATAAGTGTTACTGATTTTGAAAGGAGTATAGAAGTTTAATTTTGGACAATTTAAAATTTTAGATGCATACAACTATATACTATACTATAGTTTCTTTTTAAACATAGAAATCTTGGTTCTCTTCTTATTCTTACAATATATCTTTTGCTTGCTGTGTCACTATATTTAATATTTGTTTTTTCTTAGTTCTCTAAAGAGCCATTACACTGATTTCATGCTTCCATTGTTACTGCTTATCATTTGGTTCTCAAATTAATTTTCATATTTTAATAGGTGATCTGTATTTCTTGTATTTTTGAGTTCTCTTTGTCTTTCACATGAGTTAATTGTTGCCTTGAATTTCATATTGGTATTTTATGTCAATGTAATGTTCTTCCTTTTCTTATAATCATTTAGGAACTTTTCTTTGTCCTTACTTTTTTATTAACATGAATAGATATGAGGGTCTATGTGCATGTTTTTTTTTGTTTTTGTTTATTTGACCTGCTTGGATATAGCAGGCTCTCTCAATCTGAGTACACATGCCTTTTTTCTCAGTAAAGAAAATTATTTACACTATTCTTTAAAATAAATGTAAATTCACATTATAGTTTATAATCCTAGACAGGGGGTTACTTTGCTAGATATGTGAAGTGTACATATAAAATTCAACAAGTCTGCACATATAGCAAACATTACAGCTCACAGTTCTCTTAGTAAAGGCACAAAAAATCAACTCTAAAATCAATAGACTTACTAAACTAATAGAAATATCTCCTAAACAATAATAACAATAAATTTAACAACTGTCAGCTTTTAGATGTAAACAATAGAAGTGACATTAATCTTGAAAATTACAGCAATTTCTCTCCCCCCAGTATTCCATTTTATTTATTTTGTATTAGCTAATTTTAGAACATCCAGCCTCCAGGTCATTGTTTTCTTTAAATAACTTCTTTTTTTTTATTAGTTCGACACAGTCTTTTTTTTTAATTGAGAGATTTATTATAGAACAACCATATATGTTTTTAACAAAATAATATAAAATGTGTATATATTTTGGATATTAGAATTACACCCAGGAGTGCCCCCCCCCAATTACCCACCCTTATCCCTCCATTCCTCTTCCCACAATATCTCTAAAAAAGTATTATGTTGTATAACATTACACCTTATCTGGATTTAACACATGATACTAGAAGACCTCTCTCAGTGGCCAGGTGCTCGCTTCAGCACCACATATACTAAAATTGAAACAATACAGAGAAGATTAGCATGGCCCCTGCACAAGGATGACACTCAAACTTGACACAGTCTTACATATTGGAAGGAAGTGTTTTACATATTCATGCATATATGGATATTGACATAGAAAGATAATAAGTTAAGACTGATCTTAGACCAGGATCTATCCCCTTTCATCCATTCCCCCAAACTCATATCTCCTCTCTAATCCCAGCATAATATAGCTTGAAATGAAAACATACATGTGTAATGTTTGCTGATATTTCTGAGTTTCTCTACCTGCCTGTGTATATAGCTAGGCTTCTATTGGGAGTTGTGTTCGGTCCCAACTGGCAAGAACCAGATGGCTCTCAATTGGCGGTTGACTGGGAATGAAGTAGACCCACTGGTCCTGAGTTCTCCAAGCATTTTGTTTTTCCCTCTCACTAGAGGCCTCCAAGCACTTCCTTCTCTGCCTTCTCTCTCACTAGAGGCAAGGCCTTTACATACATCTCCTCTCACTAGAGGCTTTTACATCTCCTTCCTCTTCACTAGAGGCAAGGCTTTTTACATTTAGAGTCAAGGCTATTTACATTTCCTCTCTTTGGAGTCCCCATTTCTACTGCCGCACTAGAGTCCCTGTTTCTACCGTCGCTCTGTTTCTACTGCCAAGGCTCTTCTTCTTCTCTGCTGCTGCTGCTGCTTATTAGTGGCTACTACTTTTTCCCTGTACGCCCGGTATTTATCTGTTACAACAACCAATAGGGCTACAGTGCAAACACATTCAACCAATTGTAACAAATGAGTGGCCTAATGGCTTAGTCATGTGGTCAGGCAATTTGCTAATTACTAGGGAAGATACAAACCAGCTGGAGCTCTTACAGAGAAGAATTAGTTCACCACTAATTCTTTTCTCTGATATCTGGCCAGGCATCCTGTTGGCCTTTGTCTCCAACAAGTTGAATATTCCTAATTGTATCAATAATTTCCCTTATCCCTCCCTCCCCTCCCTGCCTTCTTCTGTCCTCCCGTCACCTTCATAGGTATGGTTCCTCAGGCTTTTGTGAGTTTCAACTATAGTGAGCTTATTACTTAAACTCAGCTGACTATCATCCTGTCATAGGTTTTATACTAGGTTCCACATGAGAGAAAACGTTTGGCCCTGAAATCTCTGCATTTGGGATATTTCACTCAGCATAATTTTTTCCATCTCCATCTCTTTGGCTGCAAGTGCCATGATATCATTCTCTCTAATAGCAGAGTAGAACTCCATTGTGTGTGGAGATTGTGTGTGTGTGTGTGTGTGTGTGTATCTCCCAATTTTTTGAATCCATTCATCTGGTGAGAGACATTTGGGTTGGTTCCATAGTTTAGATATTGTAAATTAAACTGCTGTAAATATTGATGTGTCTCTGTAGTACACTGATTCCAGCTCTTTTGGGAAAATACCCAGGAGTGGGACAGATGGGTCATAAGGAAGTTCCATCCCTAGTTTTTTGAGCATTCTCTACACTGCTTTCCAGAGTGGCTGTACAAGTTTGCAGTCCCACCAGTAGTGTGTTAGTGTTCCTTTCTCCCCACAACACCTCCAGAATCTATTATTATTCATATTCTTCATTTTTGCCACTCTGACAGGAGTGAGATAGAATCTCAGTAAATATTGATTTGCATTTTTCCGACTAGTAGTGACCGTAGTACATTTTCTCATATATTTATTGGTTTTCTGGAATTCCTCTGTTAAGATACTTCTATTTCTTTCTCTAGCCAATTTATTGATTGGATTAATTGTGTTTTTGCTGTACAGTTTTTTCAGTTCTTTGTATATTTTGCATATTAGTCCCCTCCCAGAGGCATAACATGCAATGATTTTCTCTCGTTCTGTAGGTTCTCTCTTGATACTCTTGACTAAATATTTAGCTGAGGGGAAGCTTTTCAGTTTAATGGCATCCCACTCATTGATTCCTGGCTGTAATTTTTGAGCTATGGGAGTCTTATTGAGGAAGGAAGTTCCTACACCAATATAGAAGAATGGTGATCCTATTTTTTTTCTTTTAGCAATTATATAGTTGCTGGTTTGATTTCTGACTGTTTAATCCATTTCAATTTGATTCTTGTGCAGGGTGAGAGATAGGGATCTAGTTTCAGCTGTCTGAATACGGTTGTCCAGTTCATACAGCACCATTTGTTGAACAGATTGTCTTTCCTTTACATTATAGTTTTACACCCTTCGTCAAATATCAGATGGTTAAAGACTTGTGGATTTGTCACAGTATCTTTTATTCTGTTTCCATTGGTTTTCATGTCTATTTTGATACCAGTACCATACTGTTTTTGTTATTATAGCCCTATAATATAATTTCAAGTCAGGAATTGTGACAATTCCTGCTTCCTCTTTCTTGCTTAGTGATGTTTTGCTATTCTGTGCTTCCTGTTATTCCGAATGGGTTAGAGAATTACTTTTTCTGTGTCCATGAAGAATGTCATTGGTATTGTTATGGGGATTGGATTAATTCTGCATTGAATCTGTACAGGGTTTTTGGTAGAACGTTGATTTTAATTATATTGATTCTGCCTAACCAAGAGCATGGAATGTTTTTCCATCTTATCAGATCTTCTTCAATTTCTTTTTCTAATGTTTGATAGTTTTCATTGTAGAGGTCCTTTATTGCTTTTGTTAGATTAATGCCTAAGTATTTTACTCTTTTTGAGGTTAGTGTGAATGTTACAGATTTTGTGCTTTCTTCTTCAGCAGAATTGCTGCTGAAGTATAGGAAAGCTATTATTTATGAGTGTTGATCTTGTAACCAGCCACTTTGCTAAATTCATTTATAAGGTGTAGTAGTCTTCTGATTGAGCTTCTTGGGTCTGCTAGGTATAGGATCACATCATAGAAAACAGAGATATCCTGACGTCCTGGTATACTATTCAAATTCCTTTGATTTCCTTCTGTTGTCTGATAGCTCTGGCTAGCATTTTGAGGACTATGTTGAACAAGAGTGGTGAGAGTGGACAGCCTTGTCTTGTGTCTGAATTTAGTGGGAACGATTTCAGTTTTTCACCATTAAGTATAATGTCAACTATGGGTTTGTCATAAAAGGCTCTTACAAAATGAAAGTATCTTCCTTTGATCTCTATCTTTTCTTGAGTTTTAAGCATAAATGGGTGTTGAATTTTATCAAAGGCTTTTTCTGCATCGATTGAGATGATTTTTGGTTTTTGTCTTTAATTCTGTATAAGAGGTGATCACATTTATTGATTTGCTTATGTTGAACCAGACTTATGTTCCTGGAATGAAGCCCACTTGATCATGGTGTATTATCATTTTGATGAGTTTTTGGATGTGATTTGCTAGAATTTTATTAAGGATTTTTGCCTCTATGTTCATTAGAGGAATTGGTCTGTAGTTTTCTTAATGTGTGTTTTTTGGGCTTTGGAATAAGTGTTATGTTTGCCTCATAAAAAGTATTTAAGAGGGTTCCGTCCCTTTCAATGTCATGGAATAGCTTACTAAAGAGAGGTGTCAATTCGTCTGTAAAGGTCTGGTAGAACTCTGTTAAGAATCCATCAGGTACCTTGCTTTTCTTTTTTGGAAGGGCTTTGATAGCTTTTTAAATTTCACTACATGAGATTGGTTTATTTAGATTTTCAATGTCTTCCTGTGTTAATTTGCGGGTATCATATGTGGCTAGGTATTTGGCCTTTTCTTCCACATTATCAAACTTGGAAGAGTACAGTGTTTCAAAATAAATTCTAATAAGCCTCTGGATTTTGGTTGAGTCAGTGATGATAGCTCCATTTTCATCTCTGATTTTGTTGATTTGCTTCACTTCATTCTTCCTTTTGGTGAGGTTGGCTAGGGGGTTTGTTGATTTCATTTAATTCTTCAAAAAACCAACTCTTTATTTTGATTATTCTTTATATTTTTGTTGTTATTCTCAATTTCATTGATTTCAGATCTGATTTTTGTTATTTCTTGCCTTCTGTTGGATTTGGGACTGGATTTTTCCTCTTTTTGTAAGAATTTGAGTTGGAGTATATATTTATTTATTTGGTCTCTCTTCTCATTATTGATGAAGGCACTAAATGCTATAAATTTACCTCTTAAAAGTGCTTCAAAACTATCACAGAGATTTGCATTTGTTATGTCATCATTCTCATTCATTTCTAAGAATTTCTTGATATCTGTTCTCATTTCATCTTTAATTCATTCTTTATCTAAGAGGGTATTAATCAATCTCCAAGTATTTATGTACTTTCTACTATTTTTCTTACTGTTAATTGCTAAGATTGTATTGTTGTTGGTCTCACAGGATACAAAGGATTATATCAAATTTTTTGTATTTGGTAAGCTTTCCTTTGTGTACTAGTATATGTTCTATTTTGGAGAAGGATCCATGTGCCACTGAGAAGAAGGTAAACTCAGCTGATTTGGGATGGTATATTCTGAAAATGTTAAGTCCAATTGATTTATAGTTGTTTACGTTAGATTTAATTTTATTGATTTTTTACTTTAATAATCTATATGTTGTTGATAGTGGTGTATTAAAGTCCCCCAGTATTATTGTGTTGAGGTCAATAAATGATTTAATATTCTTGAATCCTTTTTCCCCATATTTGGAAGGGTTGAAATTGGGGGAATAAATGTTAACTTTAGTTATATTTTCTTGATATATTGCTCCTTTAACTATGATGTAGTGACCTTCTTTATCCCTTCTGACTAACTTTAGTGAAAGTTAACTTTGTCAGATATAAGGTTCTAAACACCAGCTTCCTTTCATGGGTCATAAACCTGGTAGGCTTTTTTCCATCTTTCACCTTCAATCTGTATCTATCTTTGGCTGTGAGGTGTGTCTCCTGTAAGCAGAATATTATTGGATTTTGTTGTTTGATCCAGCAGCTAATCTGTGTCTTTTGATTGGGGCATTGTGTCTACTCACATTTAGTGTTAGAATAAATATGTTATTCTGGGTCCCTGGCATTGTGATCTTTGCTGTATTTTGTGCTATCTTAGACATCTTTAGTGAGTTATGTTTTTATTGCCTTTTCTCTGTTTATAGGCTTTGTGAGTTGATAGGTTGTTCTTTTGGTTAAAGTTTGTCTTTGAGTATTCTCTGAAGAGCTGGTTTTGTGTTTCTGTATGTTGCTCATTTATTCTTATCAGGTAATATGGTATTTCCCCATCACATTTAAAGCTGAGTTTTGCAGAGTGTAGTATCTTTGGCTGAAAATTATTTTCTTTCAATATTTGAAAAATATCATTCCATGCTCTTTTGGTCTTTATTATCTGATCAGAAAAATCCACAGTAATCCTTATTTGTCTTCCTTTGAATGTTATTTGGTATTTCTCTCTTATTGTTTTTAAAATTCTTTCCTTGATTTCTCTGTTATTCATTTTGTATATGATGTGTCTCAGTGAATTTCTCATTTGGTTAGGTCCTTTTGGTGTCCTATACACATCTTGAATTTCAGTTTCTGGATCAATTATTATATGGGGGAAATTTTCTTTGGCTTTCTCATTGAGAAGGTTTTTTTAAAAGCCATTCATTTGTTGTTCTATGTTTTACACTATCTCCATGGCTCTCAGGTTATTTTCATCTCATCCCATACTACTTGGAAGTTCTTTTCATGCTCAGTAAGTTTCTTTACTTCTCTATCCTCCTTGGATTCAGCATTGCTCAGCCTGTCTTTGTTGCTTGATGTTCAATCTTCAAGATCTGTAGTTCTATTTTCTACTGAGTTCTACTGTGATATTAATATCTTTAATTGAACTTTTACTTTGGTTGACCATGTTTTTCTATTCTAAGAGCTCTATGACATCTCTTTTCAGAATGTCTAGATCTTTATCAAAGTGGTCTCTCAGCTCCTGCAGTTACTCTTTTATTTCCTTATGTCTTCTTTTAATTCTTTGATTTATTATTATTATTATTATTATTTTATTCATTCAACATAGTCTTACATGTAGGAGTGAATCATTGCCACACAATTGTGAACAGATGCATAATGACAGAGCAAGCCAAGGTGATGCCAGCCAATGATGTCCCCCCTTTGGATGCCCCCAACCCCATGTTTCCCCCTACTTTACCCCCATGTTATTTTGGCTTCTCATGGAAGTTGAAGGTTCTCTATTGGGTTGATAACCCCCTACTTCCTCCAGCTGCCTTGATACATCTCTTAATCCCACCCCCACTCCTTGCCACCCTCCCTTCATCCCTTAGCATCATAGGCAAGGTTCTCCCTGTTGATGTAAAAATTCACCCATGTTGAGTTTAGCCAACTTTCGGTCTGTTTTGGATTGTATTCTAGTTTCCACATATGAGAGAAAAAATCTGGCTATTGAGTCTCTGAGTTTGGGATATTTCACTCAGCATAATTTTTTCCATCTCCATGCATTTGGCTGTAAATGCCATGATATCATTCTCTCTGATAGCAGAGTAGAATTTCATTATATATACGTACCACAGTTTTTTAATCTACTCATCAAGTGAGGGGCTTCTGGTTTGATTCCATAGTTTACCTACAGTAACTTGAGATGGTAAAAACAATGATAAAGCTGTATCTTTGTAAAATAAACTCATTCTAGCTGCTTTGGGAAAATAACCAGGAGTAGGATAGCTGGGTCATAAGGTGATTCCAGCCCTACTTTTTTGAGGAGTCTCCACAGAGCGTGGAGTGGCTCCAGAGTGGCTGTACAAGCTTGCAGTCCCACCAACCATGTGACAGGGTTCCTCTATTCCCACAATACCTCCAGCATCTGTCATTGTATTCTTCATTTGTGCCACTCTGACAGGAGTGAGGTGGAATCTAAGTGAAGTTTTGATATACATTTCTCTGATTGATAGCGGTGTAGAGCATTTTCTCATGTATTTATGAGCTTTTGGGAATTCCTCTATTGAGAAATTTCTATTTAGCTCCCTATCCCATTTATTGATTGGATTCTTTTTGATTTTAATGTCAGTTTTTTGAATTCTTTGTATATTCTGTATATTAGCTCTCTGTCTGAGGTGTAGCAGGCGAAGATTTTCTCCCATTCTGTAGGTTCTCTCTTGATACTCCTGACTAATTCTTCCACTTTGTGGAAACTTTTTAGTTTAATGGCATCCCATTAATTTATTCTTGGCTTTATATCTCATGCTATGGGAGTCTTATTAAGGAAGGTGGCACCAACCCCTATGTCATCTACTTTTTCTTCAAGCATTGCTGGTTTAATTTCCAGATCCTTGAACCATTTTGATTTGATTCTTGTTCAGGGTGAGAGGTAAGGATCCAATTTCAGTTGTCTGCATATGGCTGTCCAGTTTGTCCAGCACCGTTTGTTGAACAGGCTGTCCTTTTTCCACACTATGCTTTTGTCCCCTATATCAAATATCAGGTGATTAAAGATTTGAGGGTTTGTCTTGGTACCTTGTATTCTGTTCCATTGGTATTCATTTCTATTATGATACCAATACCATGCTGTTTTTGTTACTATAGCCCTATAGCATAATTTCAAGTCTGTAATTGTGACACCTCCTGCTTCCTCTTTCTTGTTTAGTAATGTGTTGGCTATTCTGGGTTTTCTGTTATTCCATATGAATTTAAGAATAGATTTTTCTATATCTGAGAAGAATGGCATTGTTATCTGGATGAGGATTTCACTGAATCTGTATAGGGCTTTTGGTAGAATGGCCATTTTGCTTATATTGATTCTGCCTAAACAAGAACATGGTTTGTTTTCCCATCTACTTAGGTCTTCTGCAATTTCTTTTTTTAAAAACATTTGATAGGTGATATCTTAATGTGGTTTTCATTTGCATTTCTCTGATTACTAATGATTTAGAGCACTTTCTCATGTATTCATTGGCTTGATCAATGTCCTCTGGTGAGAAGTCTCTATTTAGCTCTTTGGCCCATTTATCAATTGGGCTGTTGGTGTTTTTGTAGCTGATATTTTTGAGGATTTTATAGATTCTGGATATGAGAC
>PVKS010028339.1:7742-26637 GCA_004027875.1 Aplodontia rufa | reverse complement strand
GACTAGCTGCTACTCTATTTATCCATTACAACAGCCAATAGGGTACAATGCAAACACCTTTCTCCAATTGTAACAAATGAGTGGCCGAATAGCTTAGTCATGCGGTCAGGCAATTTGCTAATTACAAGCCAGCTGGACCCCTTAGAGTTGTTTACCACCAATTCTTCTACAAGCCAGCTGAACCTCATGTTCCCAACATATGGGGATGGCAGAATTTTGATCAATGTAGTTTAACTTTGGAGATTTAACTCTTAAACCTCACCCTTTAATACATTTCACTGGATCTGTTGTAATAGACACTGAAGGAACAATGTAAATTATACGGGCAAGTTTTTGGAGATTTTATCAATTCATATGCAAAGAACAGTATTGCACAAGTCTCAAGCCTAACAACCTGACTTGGTATTCCAAACACCTAAAACTCACTCATTCTGTAAATTTTTGGTAAGGTTTTATTAAAGGTCATTTTCTTATGGGTACACCACAGATACACATTATAGTGGAATTCATTATGCCACATTTGTATATTCACATAACTTATTTTTTTATCAATCTAACCCTTTTTATTTCCCTTTCCCTCAATGATCAGCAACATCTTAGTCTTTGAGATGGTGGGATAAAATTGGCATGCTCTCTCTGTTGGCTTCTTCCCCAAACACACAACCCCAGTGTAAACATGAAAAAAAGGTTTCATAAAAATCTAAATTGTCTCATAGTCCTTAAGTGGTACTTTATCCTCAAACCTACTAAGATCATAAAAACAAAGAAAGGTTCCGGACATGGTGGCACACATCTGCAATCTCAATGGCTCAGGAGGCTAAGGCAAAATAGTTGCAAGTTCAAGGCCAGACTCAGAAACTTAGCAAGGCTCCAAATAACTTGGTGAGATCCTGTCTCAAAGCAAAAAATAAAAAGGGCTGGGTATGCGGCTCAATGGTAAATTCTCCCTGAGGAAATTCCCAGTGGCAAAACAAACACATAGGAAGTCCAAGAAACTGTCACACAGAAAAGAAGTAAAACAAGGCACAGTACCATACTCAGTGGAATCCTGGAACAGAGGAGGCTAGCAAGAAGAAACAAGCAATAGTAAATAAAGTATGGGCCTTGGTTAGCAATAACATACCAATACTCTTACCTTTATTATGAAAAATAATCAACCTTAAAAATGTAAGAAATTAAAATAGAGCACACATAGCGTGCAGTATATGGAACTTATGATAAACCTGTAAAACATAAAATATTCTAAAATTTTAAATGTATATACATTAAAATGAAATAAAACATGGCTGCAGAAATACAGAGCAATTTCCTAAATAAATCTGTACGTCAGTTCTGGGCAGTCCCTGACCAAAATAGTATTAATAGACAACTTTTCTTTAGTGAACTCCAATGTTCTAATGTTTCTTTTTCTAACCACTCATAACTACCTAGACAAACTATTAAATAAAATGTTGTAAAATTAAGCAAAGTTCAGCTGAAAGCATAGTATTAGTTTTAGCTTTTTTCACAAGGTAGATGATACATAGATAGATACTAATTGCAGATAACTTTTAAAGTTCTTATCCCATTATTACCTTTCTTAAACATACTAAATCTACATAGTCATGATATAAATCAAGGAATGTAAGCCTGTAAGAAGTGGTGGGTACACTTTTAGGTGTACAATTTTAGATGAGTACAATTTTCAAAGAAGAATGCAATTTAAGAGTAGTTAACCTAAGGGCTTCAATACCTGTATAATTAAATACCATCGGGGTACAAATATAGTATTAATTCTTTTATTGTCTTTTTATTCATTCCATTATTTTTCAGTGATTCTTTCATAATTATATATATATACATATATATATATATATTTATATTACTCTAAACACTGTTTCATTGTTGTTGATCTTTAGTTGAGTAGAGTTTTCTGTATTTTGGATTTATTCAATCTTGGAAGCACTCTTGTAGTCTTTCCCCGTTAATTCAAGAGAGTTCACATGCAATTTGATTATAGTTTTTTGTTTGTTTTGCTTGCCAGTTGAGGAATTTGTGCTACAATGTCATTAACAGAAGAACCTTTTCATAGCAACGTTAATGCTTTAAGAAGTAAAAAATATGTACATAGCCTTAAATATAAAAAAGTACTGGTCTGTATAGGTAACTTAGTGGCAGAGTACTTGCCTAGTGTTTTGGTCATGTTTACATTGCTATGACCAAAATACCCAACAAGAACAACTTAGAGAAGGAAAATTTTATTTGAGTTTCATAGTTTCAGAGGGTTTTGGTCTATAGATGTTTAAATGCATTGCTCTGGGTCCAAGATAAGATAGTATCTCATAGGGGAAGTGTCCAGCCTAGGAAAGATCCTTAGTTCACATCAAGTTGAGAAAGCAGAAGTCAGGGAGAGGGGAGGGACCATAGAGAAGATACACCCTTCCAGGGCACAATTCTAGTGAAGAAACCCCTCCAACTACACGCCACCTGCCTAGAGTTACCATCAGTTCATTTAAATTAGGATGGACTGATTAGGTCACAGATATCATAATCTGATCATTTCACTTCTAGGTAATTCAGCATTAAGAGAAGGTTTTGGAGGGGCATCACATATACAAATTACAATACCTAGCAAGTCCAAGACCCTGGTCCGTCCCCCAGACTACAGGGAAAACACAAATTGTATATATGCATAAACATTCACAAATATATATACAAATATATATGTAAATATATATAGAGAGAGATCTAAAATGCTTAGGATCTCACTAATTTGCTGAGAGTGGCTTTGAACTTGAGATCCTCCTGCCTCAGCCTCCAGAGATGCTGGGATTACAGGCAAACACCACTGTGTCTGGCTTATATCTGAATTATTTTAAAGGTAGAACAAAAACTACAGGAAATAAAGTCTTGAAGGTTAATTGAACTCATCTACTGATTGTGGTCAATTTTGTGTGTGTAATTGCACAGCTACAAGATGAATGTATTTTATATATTCAGTCTTTCTAGAATCAGTCCTTTTGAATAAAAAGAAAAGAGAGAGATAGGAAGGGAGGGAGAAAAGAGGGAAATATAAAAAAAGGAAGAGATGAGGGAGAGAAGGAATATGGAGAAAAGGGGAAAAAGGAATTTATATGGTATCAGATAAATTGGAAGCAGAATAGGTAATTGCAGTATAAATTATGCTTTTTATGAAAATGCATTTTTCATCATTAAAAAGTCAAAAAAATAGAGAGACATTGAATGTGTACAATGCTTGATTAGCCTGCACAAGGCCCTCAGGTGAATCCCAATAACCATAAAAAGTTGTGGGATGACAAAAATAAGACTTATATTAAATCTCAAATTCAGTTACTATCTACAAAAGACCAAATGGATTTACACTGATTTTTATTGATCACTTTCTTAGACTGAATTGTCTCCTACAATAAATTAATTTCCAATTTCTAGAAACTGGGTTACTTAAAAATAGACATTTATTATACCACAGTTCTGGAGGCTGTGAAATCCAAGCTCAAAATGCAGGACTTTTGAATTCCTGTTAAAGAACCTGTCATGGCTTGCAAATAGTTATCTCCTTTCTTTATCCTCAAAAATTGGAAGGAAGAAAGGAAAAGAGAAGCAAAAACAAACTCTCTGATCAGATGTATTCTTTTCTTTCTTTCTTTGTTTCTTTCTTTTTTTTTTTTTGAGACAATTTGTCCAGGCTAGATTTGAACTTGCAATCCTTCTACCTCAAACTCCATAATAGCTAGTATTACAGGCATATGCTGAGGAACCCTGTATCAGATCTATTCTTACAATGATATTACCACATAAGGAGGATCCTAACCTCATGACAACTAAATTGAATTGCCTTCTAAATGCCTCATCTCCAAAACTATCCTATTAGAAATTGAAGTTTCAACTTATTAATTTTGAAGAAACAAAACATTCAGTTTATTTAATTATTTTTTTTTACATCATGTGAAATAATTGCTGCTGTCAATTGTAGAAGATAAATATGTTGGAATAAAATAATTAATATATTTCATTTTCATGGCAACTTTAAATAAATATTAAGATTGTTTCACTGTTTTTTAAGCTTTGTTTCTATAGCTAGGTATCCAGTGTCTTTTAAAATTTAATATATTATTATTTTTAACTTATAAGGTATAAATGCTCAATATTTTAGCTGAGATACTTATGTCTTTTGAAGAATTATGAACTCATAATTATCCTGGCTAATATAAACATTAACTGTTTAGAACACAACAACAATAAATAGCCCAAACTATCCTTGAAATGTTTCATGTCCCACAGGAATATTTTGAGAAACTGTTGTCTATTTACTACTGAATGAAAAAAAATGACTGACCTATTCCATTTCTAATTGCCAACACCAAATATAACAAAGTATGATTAATCTAAATAAGTTTCATAGCTAAAGATCATCAGTTTCTAAGAAGTAATGTTTTTCTCCATAAACATATTATTATTACAGTTAGCAATTGAAATTGCTTTGGTACTAGTTTTTTAAAAAATAAACATAAATTATTATAAGAACTGGAATTATAAGAACTGATTATTAAAATATTTGAAATGAGAAATTTGGGTGACTGTCCTGGATTAAGATCACTTTTCTTTGGAGCAATTAACCCAAAATAAAATATTTTGACTTACCCTGTTAAATATGTACTTATTCCCTTTTAGAAAATAAGAATCTGATACTTGGCATTGATCTCATCCCAATATCTGAAGAAGATTTTTACCTACAACATCCTGGACGCTTTATTCTTGGGTTCTGCTTTAATGCATAGGAGCTCATGAAGATACTGTGTTAAAGACAGCTGTTGTACTAGGCATGAAGCTCAAAGGTAGAGCACTTATCTAAAATGTGGGAGGCCCTGGGCTTGATTCCCAAACCACCAAAAACATAAACAAAAAATAACAACAACAACAAAAGAAGAAACAAAGGGAGGTGTGGGGGAACACATTTCCACTTTGTTAAATAAAAAACATTATAGAAGTGTTATTTGTAGGCAGTTACAAAATACCTCTACCTTTGATTTCATCGCAACCTGTAAAATATACATTATGACAATTACTATTCTAAGTGTATAGATCAAATTATGGTTGATATCACATCCACTAATTGAAAGTGAAGCATAACTCTAGGCTTCTGATTTCTAATAAGAACTAATCTTATTCCACATCATATGACCAAATTTTTCATTAATCTTTTCTGTCTTCTTTACTTTTTAAAACAAATAAATGGCATTAAAGGTCTTTTTCATATCAATCTCCTTTATTATAAGACAACACTCTTCCTGTTAGCTTTGCAAGGCATATTTTCAAGGACAACTGTGTATTATTATTTTAATTATTTAAATATCCTGAGGTTATTTTTATTATCATTTTTGATATCTAGCTTAGTATGGTAAACAATCTGTCAAACTTCTTCTAATGTTATGGGTCCACACAAATGCACAGTATCTAATGGTCTACACAGGTTGATTTTCTGTGGTTATCTTCCAAATATTCAACACTACATTGCCATAAGTATATTCACTATTTAAAAGTCACATAACTTTACTTGTTCATATTCAGCAGAAAATTTTAAGAAGTCTTTTGACAAGTATTATATTGAAGAAAAATTTTAACAACTTTTGTACTTACAAATATTTCTTAATCAAAAATGAATTGTTACATTTTTCCTTGTTAAACATGATCCTCTTAAATTTTATATATCATTCTATTCTGTCAAGAACTTTCTGAATCTTAATTTTGTCATCCATCATATTATATCTTTCTCCACTTTCTGTCATGTACAAAATTGATAAATATAACTTCTCTATTCTTTATCCAAATTGCTTGAAATGTAATTCCACAGGACAAAATTGAAAATTTTAAACAAGCATTTTTAACCTTCGTTTCCTTATTGCTAAAATTATAGAGTTGACCTAGATGATCTTAGTGGTCTTTTCCAGCTCCAAAATTCTATGAGTAGCAAAAATTATTTATATTGTACTAAATTAAAATTATGTAGAAAAGATATGTATGTGTTCATATTACTATTAAGTTTTTAAAATGCTTAAAGTTTTTAGTTCTTTAGTAATTTTACCACATTTTAGAAATTTAATGTGTATGCTAGAAATTCAATTTTCATTTTATTGTGTTAAATAGCCTTCTCAAATCAGAAACAAAGTTTGGAAGAGATGCATCTAACTATGAGTGCCTTAACCAAAATAATGAATTTTATTTTCCACAATATTCCTAAATCTATCATGATAAATGATATTTTCATTTTTCTGCTTTCAAATCAAGTGAATTAGCATATTAACTGAAAAGACATTACTTAATCATAAATTGGATCATTTATAGATTCAAAACTTGATTACCTAAAAGTTGGCTATAGATTCAAATGTTTCCTAATGTTTGCTAAACAAATTAAATATTCTACTAAAAATGTGGTAACATTAAAGTGATAACTTACACTAGAAATATATAGAGGATATGGCTAGCTAAAATTGGTAATCTAGATATTCCTATAAAAATATTGTCCCCTTTGATGAAATACCAGATATATTTATTTAATGAATTCATTATCAACTCTTTAAAAATATATTCTATATGAGTATTAATTACATTGAATTTATATACATTAAAGGAATCTTGTCCTAAAGTTAGAAACTATTTTATAATTATGTGTTTGTTGATTGAACAAAATTCATTTGCCAGGTGTTTAGGTTCTATCACAGTTACTTAAAAATAAATGTTTGTGGATTTGTAAGGATTAGATCACTACAGAAACTTAACTATTAGAATATTATTACGATTTGGATTTGGAATGTGCCCCAATGACTCATGTGTTGAAGGCTAGATTCCCAACACAAGCAATTATCAGAGGTGGGGATTTTGGGTAAAGATTGGAACGTGAGGGCTTTGATCTCATCCGTGGATTAATCCATCAACAGTTCCAATGACTATGGAGAGATACTAGATACAGTAGAAAGGCAGGACATGGTTGGAGGGAGTAAATCACTGGGGTTGTACCCTTGGGGGCTATATCTTGTCTCTGGTCCCTTTTCTTTCTCTTTCTCTTTCTCTCACCCACCCCTCTCCCTCTCCCTTTTTTTTTGGGGGTCTCTTGCTCTACTTCCCAAGTCATATGACATGAAGAATTTTTTCTGTCATGACTTTCTACCATGGTGCTAACTTCATCTCAGGCCCAAAAAAACAGAGGCAGCTGACCATGAAGTAAACACTCTGAAACTGTCAGCCAAAATAAATCTTTAATCTTTCAAACTGTTCATGTCAGATGTTTTGATTATAATGACAACAAATTGACTAACACAAATACGCTTCAATATTTCAATTTTTAAAAATTTGTTTCTTGAGTACCTACTATACTTCTGAGACTTTACCACACTATAAATATATAAAGTTCCTGTTAGGTAGGAAATTAAGCTCATTATAACTAAATAAACATAACTAACAAAAACCATGTCTAATCAAAATAACTATTTTAATTTATACTGCTAAATATGATTCACAATAGAATATTTTACTTACTAAATCTGACCCCTGTATATTGATCTAATTTATCTAAACTTTAATGTCTCTACCTATCTACCTACATATGTGTCTCATATTATTGTTTCCTAAAGAATAAAATTACTATCGATGATAGTTTTAAATGAAATATATAGGATGGCTTACTAAATGTTGCATTTCTTAATAACTGATTTCTTAATAAGAAATGGACTGAACTATTGCTGCTTATTGAAATGTAAATTAAGGATAAAATATCTCTAGTAAATAAAATTTATAAAGTAGATAACATATATGGCTAGTCACAGCTTATGTACTGTTAATAGAATTCGCAGCACATGTATAAAGGTATAGAAATATTTTCAAGTGTGTTAGAAATGTGCTTCAGAATTAAATATGCAAATTATGGATGCAATTTTTATGAATACATAATAAAAATACACCTGAAAAACCATGTGCCTGTATGATTTTCTTTACAAATTTTATTTTCTCTATACACATAAATGTTTATTTTATTTCACTTACAAGAAAATGGATACAGAGTGTTTCATATCAAAATATTTTTCTATCATAAGCATGTGCAGTAGTAGGATTTGGTAATAATGTAATTTCTTCTTTTGTTTTTTTCCTTTAATTGCATTTTTGAGGGTGTTAAAATGGTCTTGAGAATGTATGAAGCATATTTAAATTTTTTGGTAGGTCTAAGTTTTGTTTGAGAACAGATTTTTGCAGCCAACATTAAAAACTTGCAAATGAAATGGGAATTTTAAAACCCACAACTATTGGAACCAAACTATAGAACATACTGAAAGTCAAACTCCAAGTTTTATGAAAAAATGTTAGTTAAAATTATTTTGATGTCTGAATATTAAAATCTGGCCAATGTTTTGCTACTGCTATTTGCAATTCCAAGATACTTTCTCTGAATGTAATTTTCTTATCCAGTTTTCATGTTCTTCCTGTATATTTCTTTATTCAGCACCCTCTTTCTGATCTCTTTTTGAGATGAGGCTAGAATCTCTGCCTTCACTGGCAAACAGAGTCTGGGTTGACTACAGATTCCAGCAGCCAAAGTAGCCCACTTTTTGTGTTTGAAGCTATTCCTACCTAACTGGGAATTTGGGCTGGCTACAGGTTTCTGAGGTCAAAATAGTGTTAGCAGCTCTCCAGCTAAAAGTCGGGTGTTGCAGCTCTTGGTGTGGTAGAAATTCAACCCAGGAATTTGGTGCCAATCTTCTGGGTTCCTGTCTCACGAATTTGAAGAATAAAATCCATGGACAACCACGGAAGGAGGAGTAAAGGAATGGGATTTATTAAAAGAAGGAGAACAGAACCTCTGCAAGGTGGAGAGGTACCTGGAAGCAGGATGCCATCTAATGGAGGTTAGGCCAGGGGTTATATTGAATTGGGGTCTGAGCATAATTACCATTCATGCAAAGCAGGCATTGAGAAATGCATCAACATCATTGATTGAAATCTATGCAAAACAGGCATTGAGACTAAGCACCAAAGTCATTGGTTAAAATCTATGCAAAGCAGGTAGCAATTCTTTCCAAGTTCCCATCTGAGTCACCCTCCACTTAGTTTTCCCCCCTCTGGGACAAAAGAACTGCTGCCACCGGTGTGCCTCATGGTCTTTTGCATTTGAAGGCCCTGAGTATGCCTTGTCAATTGCTCTCTACCAGCTAGCTCTTAGATGGGGCCCTTTATCCTGACTACATAGTCATTTTACTAACTCTCCTGAAACTATCTCATTTCCACATAACATTTGCCTACATAAAAGTTTTCAACAACACTATTAATTGCAATGGATTCATAATTTCCAGTTCTCATACTAGGCTTGCATCCGTGCTAGTCCCTGACTATTTCACAATTAAGCTGACAGAACTGAGACAAATTGGCTCCCTCTTTTCACCTTCTTCCCAAAATGAATTGTTCTCTCTTCCTTCCATTTTCCCCCAATAGTCATAACACTTGTAAACCCATGATAGAATATGGTTCTCAAGATGCCAAAATAGGACACTAGTAATGCTTTCTAAGTCCAGATCATATCTTCTCAATCAGCTAAAATTTTCTCCTATCACTTTTTATCTATTGTTGTTTTAGTCAGCTTTAATGCTGCTGTTGACTAAAGAACCTAACAAGGACAATTTTAGGAGGAAAAGCTTATTTGGGGGCTCATGGTTTCAGAGGTCTTACTCAGTGGGAGGCAGGCTACATTTCTTGGGGCTGGAGGTGAGGCTGAGCATCACGGTGGAACAGTGTAGCAGAGGGAAGTGGCATGGGTCCAGGAAGCAGAGAGATTCCATGCCAAATACAAAATTTAACCCTAAATTTAACCACCTTCTCCAGCCACACCCCACTTGCCTTCAATTGCCAGGGATTAACTCACTGATTGGGTTAAGACTCTTATAACCCAATCATTTCATTATAGATTTCAAATTGTCTCACATATAGAGCTTTTGGGGGACACCTTTCATCCAAACCATATTAAACGTGCAAAGAAACAAAATGAAATTTACATGTCTAATACTTCAAAGTTTACATCTCTAACATTTTTAAGGCAGGAATATTACATCTACTTGTTTTAGTTTTCTAGGCAAATCATATCTTCTGTAACAAATCATTATAAATGAAGCACCGTAAAACAATACTCTCAGTTTCTGTGAGTCTGGGCATATTATGGCTCCTTTGGCTCCTTTACTCTGGATTTTGTGTGACCTAAATAAGGATGTTGACAGGCTGTGTTCTTTTCTAGAGATTGTTCAGATGGATCTCCTTCCATGCTCAATCAGGATGATGGCCAGATTCAGTTCCTTGGAATTTTAGGGCCTCTTTCTTTATTTCCTTGCATGCTGTTGATTAGAGGCCACCTTTTGCTCCTAGAGGGTAAACACAGTTTTTCCCCATGTTTTCCACGTACCCTCCCTCCAGAGACTGTGAGTCAAGGCCTTAATGAACTGTGAATCATCCATACTTCTCCTTTTGATACATCTCTCTGTTGGACTACTCTTCTTTCCCTTTCTGTTCATGAAGATCCATGGATTACCTTTGATTCCTTGGATAATCTAGAATTGTTATCCTATTTAAGGTAGGAGAGTCATTACCTTAATTATATTTACTAAATTCTTCTACACAATTGTGTAGATTAGCATTTGACAAGATCAAGGGACAAGCATATTGGAAGGGGAATATATTAATTCTGCCTTCCATATTACTCTTGTGAACTGTGTAGTCAAAATATTAGATATAATCATAGTAACTATGATGAATGTTTATAGATTTCTCATAAATTCAGACTAAATTAATATTTATTGTATTTATGAGTTCTTCATTAAATGATTATTGAACACTTATCCTGTGATAGGCACTGGAGATCTAGTGGTCGAAATAAAGACTTATTTATAGTCTCTGGAGTTTACGGGCTATCATGTAGTAATCAGATTATATTGAAAAGTTAGCATTTTATTAATGCAAAGAAGGATTCATAGTAATTTTTATTAAATTGAACTTCTAATGAGATATTTACCTCATTTAGAAAATGAACGTATTTACCTCTTCAAAACGTTTCAAAGTTCTCTGGTTCTCCTCCAGATTTTGTCCAATCTCTCCCTCCTATTTCAACTTTGTTAAACATCAGGTCCTGATCACTTAATATTTTCAACCTGAAAACTCTTTATAACTCTCTAAATATATGCCATCTTTCCTCAAACCTCTGTCAATCTATAGGCATCCAAAGTCAATGCTTTGATTGCTACCTTAAGTAATATTCAATGAATCCTTTAGACTCTATCATCCTACCATTTTCTGTGTCCCATAGTTTTGCACAGATAACTATTGAATAAAAAAAGATTATTTTAAAATATATGTATCTCTGTCACAATATTGAGTCACTGAAAATAGAAAAGAACTATATTATTGTTGATTAGTATCCCAGAATACTGAAATTAGCCTAATAAAGATAATTAGTGAATTATAAATCTAAAAGAAAACAAAGAAAAAAGAGGAATAATGGGGAAATAAAAAGAGAATAACAATGGAAATAAGGAAAGAACCTATGAAGGAAACAATAATGATAAGAATAGAGAAACACAGGGTATACATCAGATCCTACCAAAACATACCATTATTACGTGTTTAGTTCCTACATTGCACCTTTCAGAGATTTTCTTGTAAAATATCATGAGTATATTTTCAAACAACCACATTTATACAGTTTTATAGTGAAAATCACTGATGAAAATTGGTTGGTATTAGTGACAGATGTTTTAAGATTTTTCTGCTACAGTGAATAAAATATTTTATTTTCCCTCACATCACTTATGCTCCTTTGTTTTCTTTATCTTTCAAACTGGATTGACTGATAATCATTCTTAATTTATTTGCTCTTTCCAAGTATGTAAAGAAACTAAATTTCCAATAAAACTTTTACAGCATTATAGTCATCATTTAGCATATCCTTCTTAGCACTTTAAATAGCAATAAATTGTAGCTTCTGTGCTATATCATTTTCTGACTTCGGACATGCACTGGTTTATGAAACAATTATAAGCTGAGTGGAATAATCAGCTTGGAGGGAGAGGACATGTCTTTGACCTCTAAGGATCTATTTCCATATGAATCTGCCATTAGTTGTGACATTTTTTGGACACAATGCTTTATGACTTATGATTAATAATCACCTCAGAACAGCCCCCATTTGTCTGTAAATAGTACTGTTTCATTTCTCCTCCCTCATTTTATTTCCAACTTACTTTTGACATTAAAAAATGCAGCTACAATTTGAAAATAAGATTCCATATATTCAACAACTCTGCTTTTATCAAACAAAAAAAAATTAAAAAACAGAGTATTTTATGCCTCATTGGTAGGTTAAATTGTAGCTTTTCACGCACATTATAGGGATTATGTTACAATCAAACATCAAGTTGTGATAGGCCTTAATATCTCATCTTCTTAGTTTGCACTAGAGTTAATAATGATCATGTACAGACTTGAGTTTCTTCATACTTCAGTAAATTAAAAATTATAAAACTCTAGAAGGTGAAACAAATATTTCTTCTAAAGGAAATAAAAAATGACTAAAGACTAAGATATTCTATTTGGTTTATTTTTTGTAGATCAGCCAATATTCCAGCTCTCCACTTACATTGTTTTTTCAAGACATTTAGGACTTTTACATTCAAATCCGTTTTCTTCATTCAGTGACAGTTTGTTATAATGCACATCCTTTGGTTTTTATATTTACTTTTGGATAAGTATTCCATTGCTTATTGAAAAATACAAAACAAACATTCTTTTAAAAAGTTGCCTGTTGTTGATTTTATGATAATATCAAACAAATAAATGTAATAGGAAATGAGTCAATAGCTGACTCAATATAACATATTTACAGATGTCAATTCTCAATTTCTTCACATTTATTCTTGATGGTGGAAAGTAACCTTATCTCAATCATTTTGACATCCTCATTCTTGGCTTCCCACTACAAACCATACTATCCACTCCACCTCCTCTTCACAGCAAACTCAATTTCCATTTCTATATCAGAAAACAATAGGCTCTCAGGGGAAGCTAAATTAAAAAGAAAATTAAAGTCAAATTTTTTTAGGGTACCAATATGAATGATCCTCTGGACACTGCAAATCAAAAATCAAGTAGTGGAAACTCCATGCCCCTCCATAGGACTGTTTGCAGACTAGATCTACTGAAAAGAAACAAAGATAAATTATTTGTGGAAAAAGTAGAACAAGTCTATTTTAACAAAAATTTTACAAAAATTAGTTCAACATCCCTGCATTTGGAAACTGAGGTACAATTTACTAAACATAATATTTCTAAAAGAAAATATAAATGGCAATTTGTACCATGAATGTTTTACTTTTTATCCGTATAAATGTTTTCCTATATTAAAATTATTCTTTAGTTCATCAACAATAAATGTTATTAAATCATAGGATGTTAAAATTGAGATCTTTCAGTTTTGCTGTTGGTGTGTGTGCGCGTGTATGTGTTTTGGTGTGTGTGTGTGTGCGCACGCACAAGCGCATGCACATACACACATATGCTTCTGCATGTGTGGGTATTTTTGTTAAGTAAAACTTTATTCCCCAGTTTAGGAGATTCATGCTGGCCAAATTTAAGTGCTACCTATTGGTTTTGTGGAAGATTAATAAATTCTCTGGCTCTTTCATACTTTACCCTGCAGGAAACACATGCTTCTCTTTTTCCATCTGTGGTCATTCTCTACTGTGCAATAACTGAAAATCAAGAGGCTCTTTGATTCTCCTCACTCAGGTGCTCTGAATCACTTTGCTAAAGCTGTTATTACATTGAAGGACACGAATGTTAGTACATTTCCTCAGAATTTGCTTTAAGCATTTCCAGTGAGTAGATATGAATAAGGCCTTAATTTTCAACCATCTGTTTTCTTTCCATGGTAAAAGTTGAGAAATATATTCTGATTTTTATTTTGCTACTTTCTTTGCTGGGTTATATTTTTCCTTGTTTTTAAAAATCTCAGGTGCTGAAAAATTCTTCCAATATCAATAAAAACTTCAATGTAATTACCACTGAGGGAATATAATTTTTATTAATGATGAATTTTAACAAGTATAATATTTATTATTTCTTATGGTTATATACATTAACATTACATAATTTTAATGAAATTTGATTAAACTTGTTTTTTGTCCTCATAAAGTACATACATTTTAAAAAATGAACCAATGATTGGGGCAAATCCTCAGTTAACTATTACAACTTTTCCGTGCTTCTAACTTTGCTGCTTCTTTTCCACTAGACTAAAAATGACTAATGAGCTTTCCAACTGTGTAATTAGACAATAAAACCCATAAAAGTATTTGATTAACATTTTAATGTGCTTCCAAGTTTTGCATGTGCTTACAAGATTTATCTGCCAAAGGTAAAGATTTATCTGACAACTAACAGTCAAAGAAATGCAGACTAGGGCTGGAGCGGTGGCTCAGCGGTTTCGGCGCTTGCCTGGCAAGCTCGAGGACCCGGGTTCAAACCCCAGCACCACATACACAGCTGAGTGTTGGAGCAACTAAGGCCTTGTGAAAAACTAAATAAAGTTGTTTCTCTCTTTCTCTGTCTCTCTCACTGTCCCTCTCTCTTTAAAAAAAAAAAAAAAAAAAAAAAAGAAATGCAGACTAGGTCATACTCCCTCAAACTGGAAACACTTGGTGGCAGTTGTGGAGATAGGAAGGGGGGAATAATCTCATTTTGTATAACCTCATGAGTCTGCTGTCCCAGGACTTTACTTGTATCTCAATGTATGTACTACAAAAGAAAGATAATGAGAAAATTAGTGGTTTAAATGGTAAATTTTGATGTGGGTGTAACTGAACAAAAAGTTGGTTCCAATGCAGCAGTTTATTTATGATATATAAGTAAGCATATGTTAGTAAATAAATGACTCTGAAATTCTCAGTAAAATTGAATAGAAGAATATTTAAATTCCACATATGTTGGCATATACTATGAACTTTTATTTTATTCAAAAGTCTACAGCTAAATTTGTTGATACTTTTTTAATCTATTAGGAGTCTTTCTCATTGACCTAAGTATTATGCTTCATGTCATCTTTTCTGAGACTGTCAAGAAATTTGACACATAAGTTGTTTTAAAATTTTGTTCTTAAAAATGTTCTTTTTATAACATGTTCCTGTTATCTCTTTCCAAATATAGGCCACATGGGATTTCATATTTATAGATGATAGATACAGCATGTGGGGTGATCTGGAAGATTTATTAATTATTGAGACTCATTATTTGGAAAGCTATCATAAAAATATTAAAACAATTTTATTTATTTCAGTCCATGGAAATAACATGAGCTATACATCTGTGCTAAATGAACCAACAATGTGGCCTAAATTTTCTTTTATTTAATTAAGAATAAAAACTGTGGGGCTGGAGCAGTGGCTCGGTGCTTACGGCAGTACACGGGTTCAAACCCCAGCAACCCACATACGCAACTAAGTGTCAAAGCAACAAAAGCCATGTGAAAAACTTAATAAAATTTGATTCTCTCTGTCTCCCTCTCTCACTGTCCTCTCTTAAAAAAATAATAAAAGCTGTATAAGAATGAAACAGTGTATCAAACAAGTAAGGCTTAGAATAGAAAAAAGTGAAGCTGAAATGGAAAAGTTGCTTCTTGTTGAAAACAAATTCCTCAAATGTAATCATAAAACATTGCTAATGTGGTAACGATTTTACATAACTTTGCAGTCACCCCAATGCAAGTCAAACAAACATCAAAACAACAAATAAACAAATGAACAAATACTGAAACAGCAAGGACAGTGAGAGAGAGAGAGAGAGAGTGAGAAGATCAAATTTATTTAGTTTTTCATGGAGTTTTCATTGTTCTGACACTTCATGGTGTACACAGTGCTGGGGTTTGAACTTGTGTCCTGCGCATGCCAGGCAAGCACTGTTGAGGCTGAGCCACCTTTCCAGTACTAGACTAGACACTGGAGAGCCACCTTTCCAGTACCTTACCAGGTCTTATTTTTTTAAGAAAGAAGGACAGTGAGAGAGAGAGAGAGAGAGAGGAAGAGAGAGAGAATCAATTTTTAGTGAGTTTACCGCATGGCCTTCGTTGCTCTGATACAGTTGTGTTCATGGGTGCTGGGATTTGAACCCATATACTTGAGCATGCCGGGCAAGCGCTGCGGGCAAGCGCTGTAACCACAGAGCCATAACTCCAGCCCTTATCATAGACTCTTGATCTATGATTCATTTATTAACTTTCAAATGTTTTATCCCTTTATCTCCCACATTTGGAAGCTGTTTCAAAATCCTTTCTTACAGACATATATATTCATTGTTCACCTCTATCTGGTCTACAGTTTTAGGCCACCTGTTTACTTTGAAAAAAACAAAGTCCATATTTTAATTCTTCAAATCTCACATATTTATTTCACACCTTCTAGTTTCTCTTTATCTCTTTGAGAGATTTTATATCTATTGGTGCATATTCTACTTTTGTTTTAATGGAAATGTCTTTGTTCAGACTTCAATGCTTATAGTGCTGAAATGTATTATGAATCTTATAATATTTCATCATAGCAAAATCCATGAAAACTTTCCTCAAAACACCTGAGGAATGGATTTTAGGTTACTTTGTCATGATGCTTTAGAGGGAACAACTAAGAAATACATCTTGTCATAATAGTCTTTTTCATGATTTATGAAGTTAAGACCATTATACATTGTCTCAAGTACAGATTCAACTTCTGTTCTGGAGAAAACTTTGTTTTCTTCACCATCCCATGGGTAGTTGGGAGTTCCTGGTTTACAGACCAAGGATAACAGTTTATCAATGTAAACACAAATAGATGTAAGAGATACTCCCAGATGTGGTTTCCACTGGATAAATTTAAAAACAGGAAGAAAAGAGAAAGGGTTTTGGTTAAATCATTAGCCATGATCATAATTTATAAATAATCATACAAATCTCATGCTCCTTAGTTTATTTATACTGTTAAGGCTTGCTTTTGAAACTTTTTTAGCAAGTGTGTATATTATATTTTTGGAGTTTGGAGTTTTCTTCTTCAAATTTGGCAAATATTAATTATTTAATGGTTGAAATAGTTAATAACCCTGAATAACATTATAAATCTGAGAGCTCACTTTGTAAGAGAAGCAGATTTCATATGATGAAGGTTTTGCTTTCTCATATTTATCGTATTTATGTAAGTTCAATCCACTGAATACGTAGCATGTGTGATTTTGCATTAGAAAATTGACAATTTCAAGGACAAATGACATATAATTTGACAAACTATATATGTAGTTACTTAAAATGCTTTTTCCCAGTAGACAGCAGAGAACTTCAAAAGTTTAATTTCAGAAGTTCATGTAACAATTTCAATAACTTCTTACCTTCAAGAAGTTTGTAAAAAGTTGCACTTGTACTTAAATATATATTAAGCACTGTAGCAAGAGGGCTGCTGAGTAAGATACTCGGGTGTTCATCTTTCCACAGGTGTCTAGCTGACGGTTGTCCATGCACTAAGCTGACAGAGCACAGGTAGATATGAACAGTGAGAACTTGACAAAGGAGGGGTTACTTCCACAAACTGAGCCTAAATGCTAACTATCAACATGTTTTTAAAGAAACAACATACACAAAGTCATCCTGGCCATAATCTGATTTAAGATAATAACCTATAAAAAGCATCATATTACACACACAGGGCTAAAATTTGTCTGTCTCACGTTCCTCCTCAAATAAGGGGAAGATAGATGGCTCAGACTAGACACTGGAGAGTTTGACACTCCAAAAATCAATGAAAGCTAGTTTTGGATAAAAATTTACTGCTGTAGGCCAGGATAACCAAAAAGATGCCTTTAGATTCTTGGCATATTATTTAATCTTACAATTATAAATTTCACCTCCATGACAATTTCTCCTTTACTCCAACAAAAACTGGACCACAAAGAAAGGAGTTGTTGAAGAGAAGATCCACTTTCTCCTCGGCAGATGCTTTTTTACTCCTCTTTCCCTTATAATAAACTATTATATTTTTACAATACTTTATGTGTTGCATAAAATCTTATCTTGCAGGAACACAAGAGCCCAGACAAAACACAATGTCTGCTAACAGATCTACCTACACAAAAACTAAGGAAATCAGGTAATGCCTGCTTCTTTTTTTATTTTAATTTTTATTTTTGAACAACCAGACAAATTTTTAACAAAACAATATAAAATGTGTATAGTTTCTGGATACTAGATTTACCCCCAGGAGTGTCCCCCCAATTTCCTACCCATATCCCTCCCTTCCCTAACCCACAATATCTCTAAAAAAGTATTAGGCTACATAACATTACACTTTATCTGGATTTAACACATGATAATAGATGACCTTTCTCAATGGCCAGGGTCTAGTTCCAACCTCCACAGTAAGACATCACATCTTTTTTTTTTTTTAGGTTCACTAAATTTATTTAAAAAATCATTAAATGTTTCTTACAAAAGAGCATTATATTCTGCACACTGCTCTGAACAAATTCCAGGGACATGTGGTCTATTGTTACTTTCCTCCCTGTCCCACCCCCCAAAATGTTTACAGTGACCACAAAGCAAGGTGCTCACAATAATTACATGGGGGGATTTTTTTAAACCACCAACAATGAACAAAAAATAAAATTCACTCACTCTGCTGCTGTTTCAAAATTTCAATGTTAGTTTTTTGCACGCCCTTCCCCCCCCAACCCTGTTTGTAAGGAACTAAAACATTACATCTGGTGAACAGCAAAGATTTCACTACACCTCAAATGCAGAACACCTATGAAGCAGAGGAATGTTGGCTTTTTAAACAGAAACACATGAAAAAAAAAAAAAAAA
>PVKS010028338.1:0-26541 GCA_004027875.1 Aplodontia rufa | reverse complement strand
ATTGAGCTACATCCACAGATACACACACACACACACACACACACACACATATACATACGTATATATTTACTTATTTTAAATTTTGAGTCAGAGTCTCACTAAGTTGCTTAGGGCATCGCTAAGTTGCTGAGGCTGGCCTCAAACTTGCAATCTTCTTGCCTCAGCCTCCCGAGTTGCTGGGATTACAGGTGTATACTATTGTGCCCAGCCCTGCTAGTACCTTGATCTTAAACTTCTCAGCCTTGGAAACAAACTTGTCAAAAATTATTTGTCTATATATGAAAGGGTTTATTTCTGGGCTTTTTATTTCATTGGTCTACATATCTCTCTTAATGTCAGTACCGTACTTTTCTTAGTTTTGTAATAGCTTTTAAAATCAGCAAGTATGAGTCCTCAAACTTTGTTCTTTTTCAAGATTGTTTTGGTTATTCGGAGTCCCTGGAGATTCCATATGAATTTTAGGATTTATTTTTGCAAAAAAAATGGAATTTTTTTTTAAAGAGAGAGTGAGAGAAAGAATCAATTTTTATTTAATTTTTCATCTAGCCTTCGTTTCTCCAACATTGGGGTTTGAATCTAGGTCCTTGCGCATACCAGGCATGCACTTTAACTGCTGAGCCACCACTCCAGCCCCAGTCATTGGGATTTTGATAGGGATTGCAATGACTTTAAATTGCTCTGAGTTGTATTGCCATTTTAACAATGCTAAGTCTTCCAGTCTTTGAGCACAGTATACTTCCATTTATTTCTATCTTCGTTAACACTTATTTCAGTGGTTTTGTAGTCTTCAATTTACATGTGAAACTGGAATTTGAAATGAAACCTGATTCTCTGCTTCTTCAGGAGGGAATGAGCACAGGTGTCAGCTCCGAGGGTTGTATCTGCAAAGCCAGAGTGAATAAAATTTGCAGACAAGAGAAGGCAAGGGTGCTCGGAGCAGGACATATTCAAATGTGAAGAAAAGAAACAGAAGCCATACAGGACCAGAGCAGCTTGCCACTTAAGTGTGCTAGTCTAGGGGATCATATAGCTCTTGGGTCAATGCTTTTGGTCCAAATTTATGCTAATCAAGGTTTGGAAAAGTACCAACATTATTGGTTAGCCCTGCAATCTACCATTTGGGTCTGCTCCCTCTTCTGTTTTCTCCCTGCTCATCTGGCCAGAGTCGACAGGTTGGCAGGGTGGTGAGCCCTGTGGCTCTTAGGCCTCAAGCCCACAGCAGCGTGAGTGGGCTGTGTGTGGTGGGGGCCCTGTGCTTGCCTCCTGCTCTCCAGCCCTCCTGGTCTGCAGCTCTGCCGCTCTGGGACAAGGGCTGGGCTTCATAAATGTTTCACCTTCTTAGTTATAAGGTTTTTGCCCACCTTTCCTTCTTCCCTCTCACTCTCCTTCCCTTTTTATTCCTCCCTTCCTTTATTCTCTTCCTCCTTCCTCTTTCTTATACACATATTTTTAAGCATTTTGTTCTTCTTGATTTATAGTAAGTAGGATCGTTTTCTTAATTTCCTTTCAGATTGTTCGTTGTTAGTGAACAGAAGCACAACTAATTTCTAAGTATGCATATTGATTCAATCATACTAATTATAGTCTATTCAGATTCAGATTTTCTTTTTCTTCATAATTTAGTTTTGCTAGGTTGTAGATTTCTAGCAATTTGCCCATTTCATGTAGGTTATTGTCTTAGTCCATTTGTGTTATTTAAAAAAATATTTTTTTTTGTACTGGGGATTAAATTAGGGATGCTTAAGCATTGAGCCACACATCCCCACCCCTTTTTATTTTGAAACAGAGCCTCACTGTATTGCTAAGACTGGCCTCAAACTTGCAATCCTTTTGTCTTAGTCTCCTGAGTCACTGGGATTATAGGCATGTGCCACCATGCCTGGCTCTCATTTGTGCTATTACAACAAAATACCTGAGACTGAATAATTTATGAAGAACAAAAAATTCTTACTCACAGTTCTGGAGTCTGAGAAGATCAAAATCAAGGTATGGTAGGGATGGAAGGAACTTAGCTCAACATTGTAAAGCCTATATATGACAAACCCCAAACCTACATCGTACTGAATGGAGAAAAACTGAAAACGTTTTCTCTAAGAACAGGAACAATATAAGGATGTCCACTCTCACCACTCCTATCCAATCTAGTCCTTGAAACTCTAGGCAGAGCAATCAGGCAAGAGAAGGAAATCAAAGGGATACAAACAGGAAAAGAAGAAGTCAAATTATCTCTGTTTGATGATGACACAGTCCTATACTTAGAGTGACCCTCTCCCCGCTAAAAAAAGAAAACTCCATCAGAAGACTTCTAGAGTTGATAAATAAATTCAACAAAGTAGCAGGATACATAAGTCCTTCACATTCTATACTTCAATAAGGAATCTATGGAGAAAGAAAACAGGAAAACAATCTCATTCACAAAATCTCAAAAGCAAACACATCAACCAAAACAAAACAAAAAACAAACTTGGGAATAAGTCTAACCAAGGAGGAGAAGGACCTCTACAACGAAACTATAGAACACTGAAGAAAGAAATTGAAGAAGACCTTAGAAAAGAGAAAGACCTCTATGTTCTTGAATAGGCAGAATTAATATTATCAAAATGGCTTGACGGGGGCCGTCTGGAGTAGTGGCTCAGCAGTTGCAGCACTTGTCTGGCATGTGGGAGGACCGGGTTTGAACCTCAGCACCACATACATGACTAAGTGTCAGAGCAATGAAAACCAGATGAAAAACTAAAGTTGATTCTCTCTCTCTCTCTCAATGTCCCTCTTTTTTTTTAAAATAGGCTCTACCACCAAAAGCATAAATTCAATGCAATTCCCATTGAAATACCAACGACACTACTAGAACCAGAAAAAAACAGTTCTTAAATTCATTTGGAAGAATAAGAGATCCAGAATAGCCAAAGCAACCCTGTCAATAAGAACAGTGCTGAAGGCATCACAATACTGGATCTCAAATTATATTATAGAGCTATAATAATAAAAACAGCATGGTATTGGCACCAATAGAGACATGAAGACCAATGCAATAGAAATAAAAAAATACTAAAAATCCAAATAAACAAACTAATAAATGGGCAAAAGAACTAAACAGTTACTTCTCAAAAGTAGAAATACAAGGGCTGGAAGTGGGGCTCAGCAGTTACGGTGCTTGTCTGGCATGCACAAGGATGTGGGTTCAAACCCTAGCACCAGGTACACAGCAAAGTGTCAGAGAAATGAAAACCAGATGAAAAGCTAAATAAAATTCATTCTCTCTTTCTCACTGTCCCTCTTTAAAAAAAACAGAAAAGAAAAGAAGAAGAAGAAATACAAGTGGCCAACAAATACATAAAAAAAAGTTGTACACCTCTAGCCATCAGGGAAATACAAATCAAAACTACACTGAGATTTCATCTCACTCTTATCATAATGGTAATTATTAAGAATATAAATAATAATAAGTGCTATTATTGATTTTGGGAAAAAGTACACTCAAGCATTTTGGTGAGACTGCAAATTAGCATAAACACTCTAGAAAGCAGTATAGAGATTCTTCAAAAAAACTCAGAGTGGGGGCTCAGCGGTAGAGGGCTTGCCTGGCATGTGTGAGGACCCAGGTTCAAATACCAGCACCACATACACAACTATGTGTTGGAAAAACAAAAACCAGATGAAAATCTAAATAAAACTTATTCTCTCTCTCTCTTTCTCTCACTCTCCCTTTCTCTTAAAAAACAAACAAGCAAGCAAAACACCCTAAACAATCAAACAAAAAACCCCACAAAACAACAACTAGGATTGGAATCACCAAATGGCCCAGCTATCTCACTCCTTGGCATGCGTCCAAATGATCTAAAATCAGCATAATATAGGGATACAGCCACATCAATGTTTATAGCATTGCAATTCCCAATAGACAAGCTACGGAATCAGCCCAGATACTAGGCAAGAGATGAATGGATAAAGAAAAATGTTGTGTATATACACAATGGGGTTTTACTCAGCTATAAAAAAGAATAAAATTATGGCACTTGCCAATAAATGAATAAAATTGGAGAACATCATGCTGTGTAAAATAAGCCACACCCAGAAAGTCAAGGGTCAAATGTTTTCTCTCATATGTGGAGGCTAAACCAAAATAAGAGAAAAAAGTGGGGGTAAATTCCATGAAAATAGAAGTGATATCAGAAGAGTAGAGGAGAGATTGAAGGGAAGGGAGGAAGGGTAGGAAAAGGCAGAAAAGGTGGAAAGAAACCGATGGAACTATCCTATGTACATATATGGATATACCACAGTGAATCCACCTTTATTTATGTCTATAATGTATTAATTTAATAAAACTAAAAATAAATAGAAGGAAGACAAGCAGAATAGAAGAAAGGGAACAGGTAGAGCAAAGAGAGGAGAGAAGGGAAGCACTGGGGACTGAATTGGAGCAAATTATATTCCATGCTTGTATAATTATGTCAAAATGTACCCCAATGTTTTTTAAATCTATAATGTATTAATAAAACTTTTTTAGGGGCTGGAGAAGTGGCTCAGGGGTTAAGGTGCTTGCCTGGTATGCACAAGGACCGGAGTTCAAATCCTAGCACCACATACACAACTTAAGTGTTGGAAGCAAGGAAGGCCAGATGAAAAACTAAATAAAGTTGTTCTCTCTCTCTCTCTCCCTCTCCCTCTCTCTCTCCTCTTTCTTAAAAAAATAAAATGAAATAAAATAAAAAATTAAAAAAAATTTTTAAAGATCAAGGTATGGGTAGGTTTAATGACTGGTGAGGGATCCAGTTCTCCTTCCAAGACAGTGCCTTATTGCCTCCAGAGAGGTCACTGTAACCTCACGTGTGGAAGGGATGGATGGAGAAAAGGGGAGAACTCCCTTCACAAAGCCCTTTTATAAGAGCATCTAATCCCATTCGTGCAGGCAGAGTCCTCATGACTCAATTACCTGCTAAAGACCGCACCTCTTCTTGTTTTGAGATGCAATCTTGCTATGTTGTCCAGGCTGGACTTGAACTTGTAGGCTTAAGTGCCTCAGCCTCAGGGGAAGTTGGGAATACAGATGTGTACCACACTCGTCACATCTCTTAATACTGTTGCATTAGGGATTAAGTTTCAACACGAGTTTTGGAAGAGACAAAAACATTCAAAGTACATCCTCCTCTTCCAAATTTATCAGTTATCCAGTTTGTTGGAATCCAACTGTTTACAGTACTCTCTTCTAATCCTTTTTATATATGCAGAATCAGTACTAAAAGCTCCATTTTCATTTCCAAGTTTGGTGATTTGAGTATCCTTTCTTTTTTCTTGGTCATTTTAAAGTTTTGTCAATTAATCTTTTTCAAAGAATGAACTTTTGGTTTTATTGGTTGTGTCTATTGTTTTTCTCCTGTTTTATTTTTATCTACTCTAATCTTTATAATTTCCTTCTGTCTGCTAGCCTTGAGTTTGGTTTGCTCTTATTCTTCTAGTTCCTTGAGTTGTCAAATTAAATGGTTGATTTGTGATTTTTTTTAAAGAGTGAGAGAGGAAGAGAGAATCAATTTTATTTATTTTTTCATCCAGCCCTTGTTTCTCCGACACTTATTGTGTATGTGGTGCTAGAGTTCGAACCCGGGTTCTTGCACATGCCTGTCAAGCACTCCAGTCACTGAGCAACTGCTCTAGCATCTAATTTTTTTTTAAAGTCTAAGTATTTTCAGCTATAAATTTCTATCCCAGCCCTGCTTTTGTTCCATCTCATAAGTTTTGATATATTGGGTTTTCATCTTCATTCATCTCTCAAATTTTCTAATTTCACTTGCTATTTATTTAGTTTCAACCATGTGACAATGTCTTTTTTTGTGTGTAGGTTTAAAAAATTATTTCTTCAATCACCCCATAAACAGGTAAAATAAGTATTATATTTACCTTATGGAACTGGCAAGCTTGATCTTTGCCTAGAGAAGGGGAAATTATCCTCAAACATTCTTAACCTGGAGGTCAACTCATCTGCTAACCTCTAAGAGTAAGGAGATGAACATTACAGACAGAGACTGTCTTGTATCTGAATGAACGTTCATTCACCAGCAATTCATAACCCTTCTCCAGGCCCATATCAGCAGTATATCTAAACCAGTCATCCTTATAATATTTAAGAAGACTTTCATCATCTGCTGCAGAAATCTAGGATGTATGTTTTTGGAGTCTCACCAGAATATATATTGGTGCTTTAGGGTAAATGTGAGAAACAAGACAGTGGTCATTCTTAATGATTTTGGCTAGGATTTCCTTGTGGATGATCTTCCCAAAGACGGTGTAACCACCAGACTGAGCGACCTGAGCCTTGGTGATCTCCTCTGCCATCTCAGCCCCTTTCCTGCCCTGAGCCCATGGGTAAAGTCTAGAGGAGGCCGGAACCAGGAGGCCAGCGGAGGGTGAGAGCCCCTGGTATTTCTTTCATTGACACATTGGTTATGTAGTGTGTTTTTAAAAAATATTCACAAATTTGTGATTTTTCATGTTTTTCTTCTTTTATTGGTTTCTAGCTTCACCCCATTGTGATCAGAGTATGATATCTATCTTTTTAACATCTACTGAGATTCGATTTATGTGCTAACATATGGTTCTCCCTGGAGAAAGTCCCATGTGTGCTTGAGAGGAAGGTGTCTTCTGTTGTTTCTGAATGGCGTGTTCTATCTATGCCTGTCAGATCTATAGGTCTATATTTTCTTTCATTTTTATTTGTTCATTTGTTACACAATAATGAGATCATGCTATACATATGTGTTTGTGTGTGTTATATGTATAAGGATAAAAAGAAGGTATGGAGAACAGCCTTGGTTGGTCCACAGGAGTAACGCTAGACAGGAAGAAGGCAGGGGAGAGAGCATTCAAAAGAGTTACTTTTGAAGTGTGAGTGAGGGTGAGGGGATTTAGGTTGGGTGGTTGATGAGGGCTATCCCAAACCTGGCCTCAGGACTCACTGAGCCCTGGGGATTGTAGTTTGTTCCATTAATCCTCTTACATGGAGTCCTTGCAGAAAGTGTGTCTGGCCACTCCACTGAACGAGGCTCTGTTCCACCTCTAATTTCAGTTTTAACAGACTTTGCACAGGTAGAGAGAGTGTCTCCTGTCTGCTTGGATCTGCAGATCGCTTGTTTCCTGCCTTAAGACCTCTCTGAAGGTTTGTAGGGTATAGAAACTTGTTAGGAATCCATCCAATGGTTATGTAGTATAATTGGGAATTTGGGGAGGAATAAGGGCCCATGAGGTCAACCTTGATCAAAAGAAGTAATTAATAGCCAAAGGATAAATGCTTCAATCTTTCCCCCTCTTTGGCAGAGAATTCTGAGACACATTGTTAAAAGCTCCTCAAAAAGTATTAGTCAGAAAACAAGAAAGAAGTCCTGGTGGTCCACTTGTTCTTCCTTCCTGTGACTCCCCGCATTGCCCGCCTTCCCCCAATAAACTGCCTACACACAAGCTCTTTCTCAGGCTCTGACTTGGAGAAACCTAGGTAAAGATAGGAGTTTGTCAGGAGAGTTCAGGAGCTAGCTTGAAGGGACATTCTGTCTAAAGATGGAACAATTTGAAAATTCATCAGAATGCTGACAGCTTATCAAAACATATTGAATGCAAAAAAAACCCCCATCAATTCATAATGATATTCAAAAGAGAAAGGTAAACAAAACAGTTGGGACTGAGACAAAGCAAGGTACAAACCAAGCATTTATAAGTACGTCACTATATATACTATAGTCATATATATATATTAAATATTCTTCATAGGTATAAGAATTATGTCACTGTACTTGGGTTTGTTTTAGGAAAAGTATAGAACCCAGAAAAAAGGCAAGGGATCCGGGGACAGGAGGAGGGAGGTAGAGGGGTGCAGGGGGTGGGGTAGGCAGGGGCAATATTGATTTAATTGTATTGCTGAATTGTGTGCATCTAGGAATATATGATAACTAAACCCATTATTATGTAAAACTATAATGCACTAATAAAAATAAATTAAAAACAAAACAAAACAAATTAGACACTTTTGGACATTGCTAGGGCACCAAATTATTGTTTTAAAAATTAGTAATTAGACAAAAGAATTAGGAACATATTTTGACTTTCTTGTATGAACTGTATATCAGGAAAATGAAACAGTTTTAGAGGATGAGGCATAGTTTTTATTTATAGAAGAATTCTAGCTAAGAAATATATAATGAGTGATTGAATTAGAAAGTCACAATTCAGCTATTCCTCACGAAACAAGGGCTTGTTTCAGGTAATGATCATTAATAAAGTAAGTCAGGTAAGAACAAGCAGGATTTCTGCACTGAATTTAGTAAACCATTGAGCACGTTTAAAGAAGTCCTTATAAAGGGGGGATATGCTACATTCATGTTTTGAAAGACTCAGCACAGTAACGGATGCTTAGCCTTTCTAAACTGATCAGTGCAAGCTCAATCAGTTAGTGGAGTGTGTGTGTGTGTGTGTGTGTGTGTGTGTGTGTGTGTGTGTAAACAATACTGACTTTAAGACAAATATGAAAGTGCAAGAGAGGTAAGAATGTCTCAGGCAAACTTGAAGAAGAACTAATCTGGAGTATCAAGACCATTAAGAAGTGACAGTAATGGAGGTAATGTGGGAATTGGCACGAAAATAGAACAATTAACAAACAAAAGAAAACAAAAAAAAATTAACCCAGAAAGTGACTGTTGATCTATATTCTTGTTCACATCTGTTGTCAATGTTCTGGATCTTAACTGTTCTAAGAAGAGTTTAAGGGGGGCTGGAGTGGTGGCTCTGTGGTTATGGTGCTTGCCTGGCACGCAAGAGGACATAGGTTCAAACCCCAGCACCATGTACATCACAAAGTGTCAGAACAACAAAAGCCACATGAAAAACTGAATAAAAATTGATTACTTCTCACTCTCTCTTAAAAACAAAAGAGTTTAAGGATATCTCATTGTCATTTTAATTTGCATTTTTCCTGAAGAAATACTGTAGCATCTTTTTACATGTTTATTTACCATCTATTTAGCTTGGATGAGTTGTCTGTAAAAGTCTTTGGCCTACTTTAAAAATTAGACAAGGCCTGGGAATTTAGCTCAATGGTAGAGCACCCCTGAGTTCAATCCCCAGTACCAAAAAAAAAAAAAGTTTTTTGAATTTTGTTTTTTTCAGTGCTATGGTTTGCACCCAGGGGGCCCTCTACCACTGAGCTACATCTTCAGCCCTTTTTAGTTTTTGAGACAAGGTCTCACTAAATTGCCTAGACTAGCCTCAAACTTGTGATTCTCCTGCCTGAGTCTCCTGATTTCGGATGTGTACCACTGTACCTGGTAGAAAAATTGACCCATCCTCAGCAACAGAAAATAGTCTAAACTGTCCAGTTAACCACCAGAAGCAACAAGTATTGCTACCACATGCTCGGGATTATCCATACTCCATTTATCACAAGTGTCAGCCAGATTTTTATTGCCGTGACCAAAATACCTGACAAGGACAACTTAGAGGCAGAATGTTTTATTTTGGCTTATGGCTTCTGAGAATTCAGTCCATGGTCAGTCAACTCCATTGCTTTGAGCCTGAGATGAATATTGTGGTGGAAAGGTGTGGTGGTGGGAAGTTTCTCAGCTCACAGCAACCAGGAAGCAGAGAGAAGAGCAGGGAGGGGGAATGGAGAGAGAGTGAGAGGAAGGGGCAGAGAGAAGATAAATTCTTCCGGGGCTTGCCCCATTGACCTACTTCCTTCAGCTAGGCCTGGCCACCCAGTAGTCCATCCAGCTATCAATGGAATAATGCACTGATGAGGTCAGAGCCCTCATGAGCCAACCCTTGCCTATAAAGCCCACCTCTGAACACTTTTGTGTTGTTGTTGGTTTGGTACTGTGGATCAAGCTCAGGGAACTTATCACTGAACTATATCCCCAGCTGTGGAGAACTTGTGTGCCAGCAGCAAGTTAACAAGTGCCTAGGCAAAGTCTAAAGGTCAGGGAACACCTTGGCCAGGCTGGCTTGCTAAAAGCAGTGAGTCTTGTCAAGGCAGATGTTCTTGCCTGGGGGCTGAAATGACCACCCAAATACCCTGCTTCACAAACATCCCTTCAATATTAGCTACCGTCTGAAGTCCCTGGATGTTCCTCCTTATCTTTAACTGCTAGTAACCTTCTCATTGGAGACTCTTAATAAAAACAAGAAGAGAAAGAGCCTCAGGGTTTCACTCTGGTGTGCTCTCCTGACTTCCCCATCTGGCTCTGAATCTGTAGTGTTTCTGCCCAATTGTTTTAATTTTTTTTTTTTTTTAACTGAGACAGGTTCTCACTAACGTGCCCAGGCTGGCCTTGAACTTATGATCCTCCTGCCTCAATCTCCTGAGTCACTGGGATTATAGAATTGTGCAGTTGTCCCTGGACCCACCTCTGAACCTTTCCGCACTGGTTAAACTGGAAAGGACCCCAAGCTAGTCTCACCAAAAAACATGATCTATGAAAGAAAAAAATGAACTTAATCAAAATTAAAAACTCAAAATATGCCATTAGTAAAGTGAAAATGCTATACAAGACATATACTAGGAGAAACTATATTCAAGTCAAATGTCTGAAAAAGTCCTTTATCTGTAACATGTAAAGAATTCTTGTGAAGAAGTTTGTACGTCTTTATAAATTTAGTAAAACTCATTACATTTTGTAGTTACAATGGGTGAACTCATATGTGCGTTATACCTTATTAAAGGCATTGAAAACAATAACCAGTGATGGTACGGGATGGAAAAGTATAGGCTGTGGTTCTGGGAATTGAACCCAGGGTGCTCTACCACTGAGCTACATCCCCATCCCTTTTTAGTTCTTTATTTTGAGACTGTGTCTTGCTAAGTTGTCTAGACTGTCTTTGAAGTTGCTCTCCCCTACCTCAGCTTACTGAGTTGCTAGGTTTATAGGTGTGTGCAACCTGAGCCCATCCATTTTGCACTTTCTACTTCTGTAAATTAACAATTCTCCATTATAATCTATTTTTTTTTTCTGTACCAGGGATTGAACATAAGAGCACTAACCACTTTAGTTTTTATTTTGAGACGGGTCTTGCTAAGTTGCTGAGACTGACTTTGAACTTGTGATCCTCCAGCCTCCACCTACAGAGCTGCTAGGATTACAGGCATGGGACATCATGACTGGCTAAAGGTACATAGTTTTAAAAGCTTATATGAGAATATCTTTGTTGATAATTTAAGATTCCAAAGGTATAAAGCATACAGGAAAAAAAAGATTTGTTTGCATCAAATTACAGACTTCTATAAAACTAAGAATTCCATAGTCAACACACAGGTGATAGTTTGGGAGAATATATTTGCAATATCTAAGACTGATAAGAAACTAATGCTGGAACATATGAGCAACTCTTGTGAATCAAAATGAAAACTGGTGACATGATATAAAGAGGAAATTTCCAAATAGGGCAACCCAAATTAAAAGTATATAAAGTAGGGCTGGAGCAGTGGCTTGGTGGTCATGTGCAAGTACACTGGTTCAAACCCCAGCACCCACGTACACCAACTCAGTGTCAGAGCAGCAAAAGTCATGTGAAAAACTCAATAAAAATTGATACTCTCTGTCTCTATTGCTCTCTCACTGTCCTTCTCTCTTTTAAATAAAAGTATATAAAGTAATACTCCAACCACTAGTAATTAGAAAAATGCACAGTGCATTAAAAAACTAGACATTGAATTTAAAAATTGTATAATACCAAATGTAAGAGTGTAGGAAAATAGGACACCCTCCTGCATTGCTGGGGAAATTTTGACTGGTATAGTTTTCTTTGAAGAGTAAGTTAAATTTCTTAACTTTAAATTAAGCATGACCATGTTTCAGGGAATTTCTCACATAAGCCCACAACAGGGCATGTATACAAATGGTGATTGCACTTCTGTTCATAATTATAGAAAGAGTGTAAGGAAGATGGCTTAGTTACAAATGTGCAGTTGCATTTCTCTTTAAGAGATAATTTTTTCTATAGCCTGTGTATTAGTCAGAGGCAATATGTAGTACCAAGGTTAAAATCATGAACTCTGGTAGGTAGATTATTTGCATTGAATCTCAAATCTGTCAGTTATCAACTTGTATGATAGTACAAGCTTCTACATATCTCAGTTTCTCTACCTGTAAAATGGATATGATAATAATATCTACTACACAGGGCCAATAAGGTAATCAAAATATATGTGCTTTATATAAGAATATATCCATGCTTCCATGACACCTACTGTGTTTGGCACATAGCAAATATATTACACATGCTCAATATTAGATCTAAAGTAAAAGTTTTGAAACAGTCACATTGTTTAATAGTGGCTAGTCATACATTAGTATATGCATTTTTAAAATTTTTCTGTTTGAAATATTTTCATTAGAAATATAAATAGGAATACATCATCAATGAGAAGGCGGAGTAAACAACTGAATGCAGGAAGAATAGAAGTCAAGAGTGAAGCAGAGGGGCTGGAGCGGTGGCTTGGTGGTTGGGGTGCTTGCCCTGCATGCACAAGTACACAGGTTCAAATCCAGCACCCATGTACACAACTGAGTGTCGGAGCAACAAAAGTCAAGTGAAAAACTCAATAAAAGCTGATTCTCTCTCTCAAAAAAAAGAGTGAAGCAGAGGGCTGGGTGTGGTAAAATATGCCTGAGAATCAATGACTCAGGAGGATAAAGCAGGAGGATTTCAAGTTTGAGGCCAGCCTCAGCAATTTAGCAAGACCCTGTTTCAAAAAAACAAAAAAGGGGGAAAGGGATGTAGTTTAATGATGAAGTGTCCCTGGGTTCCTGGGTTCAATCTCTAGTACCAAGTTTAAAAAAAAAAGGGTGAAGCAGAGTTTGATATTTTGAAGGTGAGAGAATTCAGAGAGAACAATGCATCAGTCCGGCTTTTGCTTTATTTCTTCTTTAAAACTTTTTGGCTTATTAGCACCAAGAACTGGGGAAAGGAAATCTGCCAATTCTGTAATTCCTGAGGCAATATCTGCTGCTAATAGCTTTGATGAGGCAAGAGTGTGAAATCTTGGCTAAAACATAGTTAATGGGTATTCTTTGTGTTGTTCTGGAATGGAGAATGGAGGAGGTGTATTAGGCATCAAATAAAATGTAACATTTTTCATCAACAAACTTGCTGAACCTCAAAATCACATTATTTTTTCTTCATACATGTTGAAAAGCTACATTGAAATCATTCAACAAGCAATTAAAACCATTCCACTTACTTCCCCCAAGAAGGATGAAGTAACTTTCCAACTCCAATTACAATCAAAGCAAATCAGGAAGCTATTCACTATGCATTATGAGGAATCAAGCAAGAAAAATTACACTAGACAGATAATGTGATGAATATGTGCTAAGCAATGTTAAGCCAGCAACCACTACAGCAACTTCATCTGGATATATATTAGTTGAAGAGATCAGCAGTACTAGCATCAGTGCTGTTACTGAAGTTGTAGACTGTGGTCATATCAATGGGATAAAGTGCAGATTTAAGATATATTATTTTGTGATAACATCAACGGAAATATGTCCCTTCTTTTTCTATGTTTATATTATTCATTTAATTTTCTTATCTTATTGCATTAGCTAAACATGCCAAAACAATATAAAATACCAGTGGTAATAGCCATTCCAGTTTTCCTTTGATTTGTGTTAGTAAATGGGGTTCTTGAGCAGCTCAGTCTGCTCCTGCTCTTGTGTACCTTGGTGGGTAGCAGCCATCAATCCCCTTGACCTTGGCCTGGGGGTCCTGGAGCAGTACATGCCCCTTTATCTGACCCATGCTGCCAGCACACTATAGCATGCCCAGCATACTCCTGGCCAGCCTTCTTTGATTGGATTCGGAATAGTAAGGCTGAAATCCAGAGCAATGAGCAGAAGGCTCAGTTTAAAGTTAACAGAAAGGTTGAGAAGTAGCTGCAGAAGGAAAAAAAAAAAAAAAAAAAAAAAGGCCTTCAGGCCCCAACTGCTGCTAGCTGCTGGAGAATCTTGAATCACAGCCTTGAGAAGCACATGAGGATCCTGCATTAATGGGTTTCATGGAAAGGAACTGCAGGCTGCAAGGAGCAATAGTCATGGTAAGAAGGCAAAGAAAGAGCAGGTCATCAAAAACAACCTGAAAGAGGCCACTGAATTCATCATAACTGCTATGAGCAAGCTTGTGTCCCCAGTGGAGCTGGACAACACAGAGAACCTGTCTCAGTGGACTGCATTCTGAGTGTGATGATCATGCCTGACTTTTCTTTAACACCTGAATTCTATAAGCAGGCCGGGGCTATGTAGGAGGAGGGGGAGTACTTTCCTGCTATGCATGCTCCAACCAGTACCAGCTGACTGTGCTGTGTTCTTCTTGGACTTTTTGAGATCAGCAAGAAGGACCACTACGTGCCAGGCATCCAGGATCTGCTATGATGCTGTGTCCTGACTTCTGGGATCCTTGAGACTAAATTCTAGGTAGACAAAGCCAACTTCCATGTGGAGGACATGGGTGATTAGCGTGATAACCACTGCCAATGGATTCAGGGCTGCCATGTTGTGACTGCCATCACCTTCATGGTGGTCAGCAGTGGTTACAACACGACGTCTGGGAGGACGAGCTAACAGACTGCAGAAGGCCCTGATCTTCTTCAAGAGGGTCTAGAATAAGAGAATTCTGTGTACCATTGCTGACTGAGAAAGTTCTTGCTGGGAAATGAAAAAAAACTGTGGAATGGGCTGGAGCAGTGGCTCAGCGGTTACAGAGCTTATCTGGCATTTGTGAGTACATGGGTTCAAACCCCAGCACCACATGCACAGCGAGGTCTTGGAGCAACGAAGCAATATGAAAAGCTAAATAAAATTGATTCTCTCTCTCTCTCTCTCTTTTTGTCCCTCTCTCTTAAAAAAAAAAAAAACAACTGTGGACTACTTTACAGAATCTGCTTCCTTCAGTAATCTTGGAGATGCAATTTCTGAGTCACCAGTGACCTGGGCAAGTACTTCATCCCCACCGATTTATAAGAATCAGAACTGCAAGGTAATCTGGTTGCCACTCCCGCTGACCTCCCTTCCCTTTCCCCGGAACATGACATCACTTGGTGCACGCACTTCGTTAGGATGAGTTGCTCTAAAAAGGGAACCCTACATTTAATTAAAGTCTATGCACAATTTATTAAAAGTGAAAGGTAATTGTACAAGCAGTTAATCACCCACCAAGGCCACAATTATCAAAATAGCCTTCCCTTTCTCCCTAGACCTTTTCCCTAGAGCTCCCCTTTTGCCTTCAGCTTGACTGAATGTTCCAAATTTAGAAAGCTTGAGGTGGCCTATGAAAAAAAGTAAGGCCACACAAGTTCTCTTTTACTTTCAGTAAATAACAGCAGCAAATGGAAACAAAAGAAAGAAATTAAATAAGTATTGTCTTGTGCAGCATTAAAAATCAACATTAAAATAAACAGCAAAAAACGGGTTTCTTGTACATAATATATAACTGAGCATTTTGTACAATTTATTATCAGTATCAAGATTATCAATAAGCTAGTTCAAATCTACCATGCTGGCATTTTTTAAATTTATTCATTCCATCTCTTCCTTGGTTCTTTTTTCTTTTTCCTGCTTTTCATTTTCCCCTAGGTAAGCCTCTGATTCTGCCTCTGCCTACCTTTCTTTCTTTTTTCCTTTTCTTTTTTAAGATACAGGGTCTTGCATGCTGGCCCTCAATACCTGGGCTCAAGTGATTCTCCTGTCTCAGCCTCGTAGGTAGCTGGGACTATAGCCTGGTAGGCTGACTAATCCACCTATTTTTATCCTTTAACCCCAGTGAAAATAATTATTGTTGGTGGGACTTTCCAGGTTCTGTTCCAGTGATATGGAAACATAAGGGTGGTAGTGGAATGTATTCATCTCTTTTCAGATTTTCTAGCTAGGACAATTACTGCTCTTGGCTTTTGATTGTACTATATATATATATATATTTTAAAGCATTTTTGTTAGAGAACGAGAGAGAGAATCAATTTTATTTATTTTTTTCATCTTTTTTTTTTTTCCTGACACTTAGTTGTGTATGTGGTGCTGGGGTTTGAACTTGGGTCCTTATGCATCCTAGGCAAAGTACTCTAACCGCTGAGCAACCACTCCAGCCCCGTCTTTGCTATATTTTCATTTTTGGTAGGTGCTGTATGGTTTACAATATACCTCTTCATTTGCCACAATGTGCTTCAAATACTATTATATCATTTTACTTGCAGTGCAAAAGCTGTATAATAACACACTTATTGTTTCCTCTTCTGGCTTTTGAGCTATTATCAAGCATTGTACTTCTAAATATGTTACAAACATTAAAATTTATTTTTATATTTGTTTTAATCAATTACTTTTTGATTTTTAGAGCACTTTTAGATTCATAATAAAATTGGGCAGAAGGTACAGATATTTCCTATTTCTTCCTACTCCCATATATGAAGTCTCCCTCATTATTAACATCCTCCATCAGAGTGGAACATTTGTTACAGTTCATGGACCTGCACTGATACATCATCCTCACCTCAGATCCGAAGTTTATATTAGGGTTCAATTCACTCCTGGAGTTGTACATTCTATTGAGCAAATGTATAATCACTGTATCTGAGTAATTTCACTGCCCTAAAAATCCTACAAGCTATTGGTGCTAATCCTTTGTAATGACTGATCTTCTCACTAACTCCATAGTTTTGTCTTTATCAGAATGTCATGTAGCTGGAATCATATCTTACGCAGCCTTTTCAGACTGGCTTCCTTCAGTTAGTAATGGGCATGTTGTTATGCCCGATCCATGAGACCCCCAAACAAACCACCACAGAGCCCGGCGTCCGCTGCAATCACATAGGGGTTATTGAGTACAAGCTGGAGCTCGGTCCTCCGACGCAGTGGGTGGAGGAGAGCGGCCCTGAGACTCAGAGTCAGGGTTTATATAGGAAAATTCTGCAAGCTGGGAGTTACAAGCCTTGGCCTTACAGGATTGGGTAAAGGCAGGTGGGAGACTGTGACCGCTGCTATTGTTGGCTATGGGCCTAGGGGTTTTTGTGTTTTTATCACAAGGACATCGGACCCTATAGGTAGTTGTTTGTCAAGGTTTTCTTTTGGCTCTGGCCGTGGGTTTACATTCTTAAGTTGTTTTTATAGCCTTGTAGTGTCTCCCAATAGAGGCAGTTTAGGTCGTGCTGCTCTCTGTGTGAGTGCTCTGGACAAGATGGAGTTTGTCGGTTCTCACATTAACCCCATCCTCACATTCACATTAACCTCATCCTCATATATGTAAGTTTACTTCTTGTTCCTTCTTAGATCCATAGCTCATTTCTCCTTTTTCTTTCTTTTTTCCCGGGCATTCCTAAGCCACTTTATTTTTATTGGTACATTATAGTTTTACATAAAGAAGGGATTTGTTATTACACTTTCATGCAGACACACATCTTTTTTTTTTAAGAGAGAGGGAGAGAATGAGAGAGAGAATAAACTTTTTCCCCAATATATGTAGTGCTGGGGTTCGAACCTGAGTCCTGGTGCATGCAAGGCAAGAGCTCCAACTACTGAGCCACCGCTCCAGCCCCACAGACACACATTTTAACAGTTTGCTGTGGGTCACTTCTCTCCCCAGCATAACCCTCCCCTTACCCCCGTTGCAGCCTCCCTGATTTCTTTTCTCCTTTAATTTACCCTCAATTATCTCTCTCTCTCTTTGTGTGTGTAGTTGTTTGGCTTTTTTAGCTTAAAGTCCTGTGTGGGAGCTATTTAGCATCTCAGAGGTGCCAGGTTTGTCACACAGTAGTTATATCCCTCTTTTACCCTCCCAGCCCTCATCCTCTCCCACTTCTCCCTCCCTCTCGCCACCTCTCCACCCCCTCATCAACAAGGCTGCCCCCAGTTCAATTGCTAATCCAAGTTTGGTGAGTCTATTGTATAAACTTATTCTTGTCTTACACTTTCCTATATTGTACTCTAGCTTCCACATATAAGAGAAAACATTCGACTCTTGAGTTTCTGGATCTGGCTAATTTCACTCAGCATGATTTTCTCCATTTCCATCTATTTACCAGCAAAGACCATGATTTCATTCTTCTTAATAGATGAGTAGAACTCCATTGTGTGTGTGAGTGTGTATGTCTGTGTGTCTGTGTATGGTGTGTATATATATACACACCACAGTTTCTTGATCCATTCATCTGGGTTGATTCTATAATTTAGCTCTTGTGAATTGTGCTGTATAAGCCTTGATGTAGCTGTGTTACCATAGTATGCTGAATTTATATTTTGTGGGAAACTACCCAGGAGTGGGATAGCTGAGTATATGGTCATATGGTGGTTCCCTCCCTAAGTTTTTGAGGAGTTTCCATACTGCTTTCCAGAGCGGTTATACTAGTTTGCAGTCCCATCAAACTAGTCTTGTTGAGGCTTCCTTTTCCCCCACACTTTCTCCAGCATTTGTTATTGTTTGTATTCTTCATCTTTGCCATTCTGACTGGAGTGAGGTGAAATTTAATGAAGTTTTGATTTGCATTTCCCTGATTGCTAGGGATGTTGAACATTTTTTTCATATATTCATTGGCCTTTTGCATTTCTTCTGTTGAGAAGTTTCTGTTTAGTTTTTTCCCCCATTTATTGATTGGGTTGTTTGTGGTTTTGATATTAAGCTTTGTGTGTCCTGGATATTAGACCTCTGTCAGAGGTATATGACCATGATGTTCTCCCATCTGTAGGCTCTCTCTTCATGTTCTTAATTGATTCCTTGGCTGTGCAGAAGCTTTTTAGTTTAATGGCATCCACTTACTGATTCTTGGATTCATTTTTTGTGCTATGTGTGTCTTGTTAAGGAAGTTGGTGCCAGCTCCTATATGCTAGAGTGTTGACCCTATTTTCTCTTCTAACTGTTGTAAGGTATCTGGTTTAATTCCTTGGTCTTTGATCCATTTTTTTGAGTTTTGTGCAGGGTGAAAGATATGGATCAAATTTCATTTTTTCAACATATGATTGAAAGCTCATTTCTTTTTCATAATTAATAATATTCTATTGTCTAAATACACCATGGTTTATTTATTTATTCAACTATTGGAGTACATCTTGATTACTTCCAATTTTTAGCAGTTATGAGTAAAGATTACATAAGTGTCTGAGGGTAAATATTTACATGAACATGAGTTTTAATTCCTTTGGTAAGTACCAAGGACTACAATTTCTGGGTGGTATGTTAAGAGTACATTTAGTTTTATAAAAAAAATTTTAAAGTATACCATTTTGCATTCCCACCAGCACCGAGAGCTACTATAGCTCCACATCCTTGCCGGGATTTAGTGGTGTCACTCTTCTGGATTTTGGTCATTTTAGTAGATGTGTAGTGGTCTCTTGTTGTCATTTAAATTTACATTTACTTGATGATGTATGATGTGGAACATAGTTTCATATTCTTATTTATGATCGCTACATTTTCTTCGGTGAGGAAAGAAGGTCTCTGGCCCATTTTTAAATTGTGTTTCTTATTTTTGAGTTTTAAAAGTTCTTTGTATATTTTGGATAGAGATCTTTTAGCAAATATGTCTTTTTTTGTCAATTTTTAAATTTAGTTTTCCATGTGACCTTTATTCCTTGGACACTTCTCACTGTAACCGCTGAGCCACCGCTCCAGCCCCATGTCTCTCTCTCTCTTTTTTTTTTTAGTGAGAGAGAAAGAATCAATTTTATTTTTTATTTATTTTTCTTCTAGCCTTTGTTTCTCAGATACTTAGTTGTGTATGTGGTTCTGGGGTTTGGATTTGGGTCATCATGCATGCCAGGCAAACAATCCAACCACTGAGGCACATATATCTTTTGCAAATATTTTCTCTCAGCCTATGGCTTGTTTTTTCATTCATTTGTCAGTGTCCTTTGCAGAGCAGAAATTTTAAGATTTAACAACATTTAGTTGTTCATTTTCCATCTACTGATATGGTTGTGTGACATTTGTTCTTTAGGCTATTGAGTGATGGATTATATCAATTGATTTTTGTATGTTGAACCAGCCTTGCTGGTTCAGTCTTGTTGAACTTGGAATAAATCCCAGTTTTTATGGTGTATAATTGTTTTTATATATTGTTGAATTTGACTTGCTAATTATTTGATAATTTTTTGCATCTAAGATCGTGAGAGATATTGGTAAGCAGTTTCTTTGGAAGTCTTTGGTTTTGGTATTGAGGTGAAGCCAGCCTCATAGAATGAGTTAGGAAGTATTCTACTTGCTTGCATCTTCTGAAATTAGTATAATTTCTACTTTAAACATTTATTATAACTCACCAACGAACCCAACTGATCTGGTACTTTCTGTATTAAAATGTTATTGGTTCCTTACTAATCACCAGTAGCTTTTTTTATGGATGGTGTTGGGGAAATTGGAGAGCCACATGTACAAGAGCGAAATTGGACCCTTATCTCACACCATTTATAAAAGTCAGATCAAAATGAATTAAAAATTTAAATGTAAAATCTGAAATCAGGAAACACTAGGAGAAAATCTAGGGAAAACCATTGATCTGGGCAATAATTTTCATATATGACACTAAAAACATAGAAAACAAAAACAAAAATAGACATTTGGGAGTGCATCAAACTAAACGTTTCTACAGAACAAAGGAAGCAATCATTAGAGTGAAGAGGTAATCTGTGGAATAAGAGAAAATATTTGCAAACCATGTATTTATCAGGGATTAATATTCAAAAAAGATTTTTTATCTTTGATTTTCTGTGGTTTAAAAATGATATTCCTCAACTGATATGGGTCATCTTCTGCAATTTGCTTCACTGTAGGAAATTATTTTGCAAGCTGAAGATTGAAGTTTAATTTGAAACAGGTGCTTAGGTCATGGTTTTTGTGAATTCTTTGCCTTTTGTTTCAAGCAAGAAGACTAAATAAATGGTAAGAATGGATAACTTCAGGGCCTGCCTTCCTTCCTTCCTTCCTTCCTTCCTTTCTTTTTTTTTCCCCCAGGGCTGAGGACCAAACTCGGGGCCTTGTGCATGCTAGGCAAGCGCTCTGCCACTGAGCTAAATCCCCAACCCCTCTTTCTCTTTTTTTTGAGAGAGAAAGAATCAATTTTGTTTAGTTTTTGGTGTGGTTTTTGTTGCACTGACACTTCATTGTGTACGTGGTGCTGGGGTTTGAATCCATGTCCTCTCGTATGCCAGGCAAGTGGACTTCAGGGTTTTTAAAAAAATGACTTCCAGTTTCAGCCACTATTATGATAAGCAAATTTGAGACTGCAGCAGTAAATTGAAAGTATTTGTTGCAATTTGAAAAGAGGGAGATGTTAAAAAGTTACATATATCTCCAAATCCTTGTTTATTTGTGATATAGACTTATGAACAGAAACAAAGGTCCAGTTTTGCAGTTAACTTTTTACTGTGATAAAGAAGCATAAAGACAAAATATGAAGATTGATTTCATATCTGAATAAACCTTCAGAGATTCTCTACAAACACATATTTTTACATGTGTAAATCCACATTTTTGGATAAAAGGAGGGGTTCCTTTCTCCTGGAGAAAGAATCTGTTGTTGACTTTTTCAAAAGTCTTGAGACATTTGCTATTTTTAAAGCTTTTCATTCTTCTATGGAAGGTCCAGGTTGTGCAGCGGCTAACCCTGTGCTTCTATTTAGTTGAATCGTAAAAACAAGCAACACAGTTTGAGTCCGGTGATGGAGCCTTATATACCTCCCTAAGATGAGAAGCTGCTATATAAAGGTTTTATTTATCCAGTTTTGTGGAGTCATATATAGCACATAAGACTTAGTTTTCCATGTGTCCATGGCTGGAAGAAAAGTAGCATGAGTAGTTTTTTAAGTTAAGAAGATGTGATGGTTCATTAATCACTATGTCTTGATTTTTAATCAGAAAAAATATTAAATCTATATTTAAACAGATATGAATATCAATTTTTAAATTCTAGTAAAAATATGTGACATAAAGTCTACCATTTTAATAAAAAATAAACAAAGAAAAACAGTATTACTATGTCTGTATTTAGCAATTAATTAAATACCAATTAAAAATGTGATGAATCCTATACTATTATCTGCTTTCAACTTTGGACTTAAAGGAGTAGAAGAAAAAAAATGAAAAGTTTCCATATAACTCTTTTCGCCTACAAAAAAGAAATAAAAATCTCTTACGTAGCACCAACTGACTTTTTTTTTTAAGATTTTTTTTTTAAGAGAGAGGGACAGTGAGAGAGACAGAGAAAGAGAGAAACAACTTTATTTAGTTTTTCACATGGCCTTAGTTGCTCCAATACTCAGTTGTGTACGTGGTGCTGGGGTTTGAACCCGGGTCCTCATGCTTGCCAGTCAAGTGCTGAAACCACTGAGCCACCACTCCAGCCCCGCCAACCGACTTATTTGGAATTTTACATTACATAGTTTCATTTTTTAATAAAATTGTAAGTAACTCTTTTCCTTCAACTCAGATGGGTACTTGGATTATTTTTGTAGGTGATAGGTGTAATGTTAAACTGAAAAGGCTGGGACTCAGGTTCAGTTGGAACTGAACTTTCTCATCAGCAAATAGGTCTTTCTCAGAAGCCGTGTTCCCAATCCTGTGGTTGGGTCATTGGAGATTTAGAAGAAACTCAGGGTCTAGGAAAAACAAACAAAACAAAACCCCTAAAATAAGAAAGATAATTCCAGTAAGAAGTGTGGATCTTGTGTTTCGTTCAAATATAGATTTAGAAGGAATTCAAAGTTTGAAAAAAAAGCTCAAGAAATAGGAATCTTTCTTTTTTCCCCCTGCCTTTAACTTTAACAGTGATATAATGAACAGACTATAGTGGAAACCTGACCTTGCTTCCAAAAACACAGAGGGCCATTGTATGAGATGTTAAGCTTTTCATAATAGGCATGAGAACTTTATTAATGATTCTTAATAGAGAAAGAATTTTAAACTTATTAGAAGAAATTAAGAATAGATAGTGTGGGGCTGGAGTGGTGGTTCAGCGGTTCTGGTGCTTGTCTGGCATGTGCAAGGACACAAGTTCAAACCCCAGCACCACGTACACAGCAAAGCAAAGTATCAGAGGAACGAAGGCCACATGAAAAACTGAATAAAAAAGAGAACAGATAGTGTTAGATCATCTCTGTTTTCTCGAATGGGTGCCAAGGGTTATGGGTGGTACGATGCTGGAAACATTGGACAGATTGACCAAAAATTGAGAGCGATTGAAATTGCCAAAAATGAGAAATGCTGGAGATTTTTATGATTAGATCAATGAATTGATTTGATTTAGAATAAAAAGCTTTTTCATAAATAAAAAAGAATATTATGCCAAGCTATCAAATTTTGGGTATTTATTCTGCTTGGTGTTCTCTTGAATTCCTGGATCTATGTTGTGGTGTCTGACATTAATTTGGGGAAATTTCTCAGTCATTAGTATTTAAATTTTTTTTTACTTTTTTCTTATTCTGTTATTCCCATTATGAGTATGTTAGACCTTTTGCAGTTGTCCTACAGTTCTTGAATGGTTCTCCCCATCTTTATTTTGTTTGTCTTTCACTATTTTGGAAGTTTGCATTTTGATATCCTTAAATCAGGGTTTCATTCCTAAGCTATATCCTATCTGCTAATAATCCCATCAAAGGCATTCTTCATTTCTGTTACAGTGGTTTTGGTCTTTAGCATTTCTGTTTGGTTCTTTCTTAGGATTTCTATCTGTCTGCTTACATTGGCCATATGTTCTTGCATGCTGCCTACTTCATCTATTAGAACCTTCAGCATCTTTTTTTTTCTTCTTTTTCTAGTTCTGGGGATCAGCTGGGCATAGTGACCCAGGTCTGCAACTCCAGTGACTTGGGAGTCTCAAGCAGGACCATTGCAAGTTCAAGGTCAGCCTGAGAAACTTAGCAAGACCCTGTCTCTAAATTAAACATAAAAAGGACTGGGGATGGAGTACAGTGTAAAAGCACCTTTGGTTCAATCCCTAGTACAAAAGACAAAACAAGATAATATACATATGTAGTGCTGGGGATTGAATCTAAGGCCTTGTGCAGGCTAAGAGAACCCTTGTATCATTTCACAACTGTTTTAAATTCCTGGTCTGATAATTCTACCATATCTGATTCTGGTTCTAATATTTACTTTCTCTCTCTTTAAACTCTCTCTCTCTCTCTCTCTCTCTGTGTGTGTGTGTGTGTAATTTTAGCATACCTTCTCAGTTTTCCTTTATAACTGAGCATAATATATTCGTTAAAAGGAACCGCAGTGACTAGGCTTTAGTAATGTGGTGGTAAGGTGTTGGGGAGGGGAGGTGTTCTATCATCCTATGATTAGCCTCAGTTTTTAGTGGATTTGTGGCCCTGGAATGTTAACTTTGGATGTGCTTCTCCATTCTTCAGACTTCTTTGGGACAGGATATGGGCTGAAGTTGGGTATTTCCCTTCTCTCATATGAAAGGCTAAGTAAGCCTGGGCTGGATTTGGATATTTTTCCTTCCCGTGGTCAGTTAGCCTCTGATAAACCCCAGCATATTGAGCTCTGGTTAAATAATTACTCACTTGGGCAGACCTGTTAAGAAAAACAGTGTGCTCTAGCACATTTAAAAATGCTTCCTTATCCCTTTCCCCTTCCAGAACCATGAGAGAATTTTTCTCTGATATTTACCGTGAGAACTGGTTGAGCTCTAGGAGGTAAAACTCACAAATGTGTGTGGGCCTCCTGAGGACTTAGTCCTGGAGATTTTATCTCAGACTTTTCCATAATGAGCCTACAACAATTACCAGTTGTGCTTTAGCTGTGGAGAGTTATGGTAGTGGAGAGACAGACGGGGAAAGTTAGGCAGTCAGCGTGGTTAGAATGCTCGAGTCAATCAAGGGAAACCAGTTCTTTTTCTTCTAAGATCAATTTGACATCCCCCAGTGCTAGTGAGAAGGGTCTGGCCAGGTGGGTCGGGAAGCAGACACTCTCTTCTGCTAAACAAAGTTCCACATTCTTTCTATTGATGCCTGAGGCGCAAACCAAAGGCTGGATGGACCCAACCAGAATTTTCCATGCCCAGATCCTAGGTTTGGGGGAAGGGAGAAGACAACCTATCGAAGGGGGAACATCCTAATAAAAAAGGCAAAACTAACTGCCTCTTCGGCTCTGTCCCCTTCTCCCACTCTGGGGGAGTCTGCTCTTTTCCCTGTGCTTTGCTTTCTGTTATTTTCTTAAATAAAGTCTGTTTACTATGCGTGCCTTGGTGTTCCTCAGTTTCATTCTTTGTCTCCCAGGGACACGACCCCAACTTCCACCAAACTGGCATCGGTGGGTTGCTGCTCTGGGAGTTGCGATTCTCTGTAGTTGCCTGAAAGTCTCTTCAGTTTTGGGGGCAGTGGTTTGCTTGTGGCCTCATTCCTCTTATGGATCTAAAGAAAATTGTTAATTTTTTTGGTTTGTTCAACTTTTTACTTGTTAGGACTCGCGAGCAACTTCCAGACACCTTACATGTTGGACTAGATACTTGAGGTGCAAATATAGATTAAATAGGTTTTTAAAAAGAAAAGAATCTTATATTTGCTTACCTACTTATTTTTTGTGATCTCTCCTCAGTTGGTCACTGCTTGCCTGCCCCTGTACCCTAGGACACAGGCTTCGAGAATTCTGGTCCAGTCTTTGGCTCATGCCTCAGGAGCCAATAGAAAGAATGTGGTTCCTTTCTTGGCCACAGGGAGTGCCTGCATCTGGGCCTATCTTGTCAGACCCTTATTAGCATTGGGGGGATGTCAAATTGATCTTAAAGGAAAAAAACTAGTTTTACCTTGATGGTCTGAGCTAGTCTTTGATCCTGGGCCACAAGCATCTTTATTAGCAGAGGGAAGTCACTGTCTGGCTCTCCGTTGTTGGCTAGGCGATGTGAAGCTGATATGCACCTCTGCTTGCTTAGGGGAGTGGAATGCTCTTTGCCCTCTCAGAAAAGATGACCATCGGTTAATTTTCTCCTTATCGACCTGCATCATTCTGCCTACACTGACTGCCTAAATTTTCTCTGCCTCAATTTTACTTCTACCCAAAGTGCTTCCTTTAACTATTCTCTGTTGCTGATCTGTTGGCTGTAAATTCATCTTTCATATGTTTGCAAAAATCTTATTTATGGTTTCGTTGTTTTTACTGGATATTAGAGCTTGAATTGTGTCCCTTCTCCCCCAAATTTATATGTGGAAGCGCTAACCCCCAGTACCTCAGAATGTGAGCTAATTTGGAAATAAGGGTCTTGCAAAAGTAATTGTATCAAGGTGAGGTGATACTGGAGTAGGATGAGACCCTCACTCAATATATCTGGCATCCTTGTCCAGAGCAATTTAGACAGACACACACGAAAAGGGAGAAAGCCGCATGAAGATGAAGGCAGAAGGTGATGCGGCGCTGCAGAGCTAAGGGATTTCAAAGCTTGCTATTAACCCTCCAGAAGCTGGAAGACAGGAGTGGGGCACACTATCCTTCCCAGGCCTGGAAGGGATCAATCTTGCTGACCATTTGATCCTGGGCTTCTACCCAGTGGAACAGTGAGTCAAGGTTTTTTTTTTTTTTTTTTTTTTTTTTTTT